>BPUM01001182.1:0-73814 GCA_020521455.1 Prunus kanzakura | reverse complement strand
GAATACGGAATACACCAACCACTCCTAGAAGGAACGAACTGCCGTTGAACTTGAATTGTCCAATTACTTACCCCGATTGATTTCCAATCGAGCCCAAAACTTGGGCATCATCATAATATAGTGGGAGGAGTCATTTGGTGAGTTTTGAGTGAAATCCAATCACTAGAACTACGGAATACACCAACCACTCGTATAAGGAACGAACTGCCTTTGAACTTGAATTGTACAATTTATTACACCTATTGATTTCCGATCGAGCCCAAAACTTGGGCATCGTCATAATATGGGGGAGGATTCATTTGGTGAGTTTTGAGTGAAATCCAATCGCTTGAACTATGCAATACACCAACCACTCCAATTCGGAACGACCAACCTTGGAACTTGAATTGTCCAATTTCTTACACCTCTGGATTTCCGATCGAGCCCAAAACTTGGGAATCATCATAATAGTGTGGGAGGAGTCATTTGGTGAGATTTGTGTGAAATCCAATCGCTAGAACTACGGAATACACCAACCACTCCTATAAGGAACGAACTGCCTTTGAACCTGAATTGTCCAATTTCTTACCCCTATTGATTTCCGATCGAGCCCAAAACTTGGGCATCATCATAATATGGTGGGAGGAGTCTTTTGGTGAGTTTTTAGTGAAATACAATCGCTAGAACTATGGAATACACCAACCACTCTTATAAGGAACGAACTGCCTTTGAACCTTAATTGTACAATTTCTTACCCCTGTTGATTTCCGATCGAGCCCAAAACTTGGGCATCATCATAATATGGTGGGAGGAGTCATTTGGGGAGTTTTGAGTGAAATCCAATTGCTAGAACTACAGAATACACCAACAAGTCCAATAAGAAACGAACTGCCTTTGATCCTGAATTGTCCAATTTCTTACCCCTATTGATTTCCGATCGAGCCCAAAACCTGGGCATCATGATAATATGGTGGGAGGAGTCATTTGGTGAGTTTTGAGTGAAATCCAATCGCTAGAACTATGCAATACACCAACCACTCCTGTAAGGAACAAACTGCCTTTGAACTTGAATTGTCCAATTTCTTACACCTATGGATTTCCGATCGAGCCCAAAACATGGGCATCGTCATAATATGGTGGGAGGAGTCATTTGGTGAGTTTTGAGAGAAATCCAATGGCTAGAACTATCGATTACACCATCCACTCCTATAAGAAACGAACTGCCTTTGATCCTGAATTGTCCAATTTCTTACCCCAATTGATTTCCGATCGAGCCCAAAACTTGGGCATCATCATAATATGGGGGGAGGAGTCATTTGGTGAGTTTTGAGTGAAATCCAATTGCTAAAACTATGCAATACACCAACCACTCCAATTCGGAATGAACTGCCTTTGAACTTGAATTGTCCAATTTCTTACACCTATTTATTTCTGATGGAGCCCAAAACTTGGACATCATGATAATATGGTGGGAGGAGTCATTTGGTGAGTTTTGAGTGAAATCCAATCGCTAGAACTATGCAATACACCAACCACTCCTGTAAGGAACAAACTGCCTTTGAACTTGAATTGTCCAATTTCTTACACCTATGGATTTCCGATCGAGCCCAAAACATGGGCATCGTCATAATATGGTGGGAGGAGTCATTTGGTGAGTTTTGAGAGAAATCCAATGGCTAGAACTATCGATTACACCATCCACTCCTATAAGAAACGAACTGCCTTAGATCCTGAATTGTCCAATTTCTTACCCCAATTGATTTTGGATCGAGCCCAAAACTTGGGCATCATCATAATATGGGGGGAGGAGTCATTTGGTGAGTTTTGAGTGAAATCCAATTGCTAAAACTATGCAATACACCAACCACTCCAATTCGGAATGAACTGCCTTTGAACTTGAATTGTCCAATTTCTTACACCTATTTATTTCTGATCGAGCCCAAAACTTGGACATCATCATAATATGGTGGGAGGACTCATTTGGTGTGTTTTGAGTGAAATCCAATCGCTTGAACTATGCAATACACCAACCACTCCAATTCGGAACGAACTGCCTTTGAACTTGAATTGTGGAATTTCTTGCACCTATGGATTTCCAATCGAGCCCAAAACTTTGGCATCATCATAATATGGTCGGAGGACTTATTTGGTGAGTTTTGAGTGATATCCAATGGCCAGAACTATGCAATACACCAACAACTTCAATTCGAAACGAACTACCTTTGAACTTGAATTGTCCAATTTCTTACACCTATGGATTTCCGATCGAGCCCAAAACTTGGGCATCATCATAATATGGAGGGAGGAGTCATTTGCGGGGTTTTCAGTGAAATCCAATCGCTAAAACTACGGAATACACCAACCACTCCTATAAGGAACGACCTGCCTTTGAACCTGAATTGTCCAATTTCTTACCCCTATTTATTTCCGATCGAGCCCAAAACTTGGGAATCATCGTAATACGTTGGGAGGATTCATTTGGTGAGTTTTGAGTTAAATCCAATCGCTAGAACTATGCAATACACCAACCACTCCAATTCGGAACGAACTTCCTTTGAATGTGAACTGTCCAATTTCTTACACCAATGGATTTCCGATTGAGCCCAAAACTTGGGGGTCATCATAATGTCGTGGGAGGAGTCATTTGGTGAGTTTTGAGTGAAATCCAATCGCTAGAACTACGGAATACTCCAACCACTCCTATACGGAACGAACTGCCATTGAACCTGAATTGTCCAATTTCTTACCCCTATGGATTTCCGATCGAGCCCAAAACTTGGGCATCATCATAATATGGAGGGAGGAGTCATTTGCTGAGTTTTGAGTGAAATTCAATCGCTAGAACTATGCAATACTCCAACCACTCCTATTCAGAACGAACTGCATTTGAACTTGAATTGTCCAATTTCTTACACCAGTGGATTTCCGATCGAGGCCAAAACTTGGGCATCATCATAATGTGGTGGGAGGAGTCATTTGGTGAGTTTTGAGTGAAATCCAACCGCTAGAACTATGGAATACACCAACCACCCCTGTAAGGAACGAACTGCCTTTGAACCTGAATTGTCCAATTTCTTACCCCTATGGATATCCGATCTATCCCAAAACTTGGGCATCATCATAATATGGTGGGAGGAGTCATTTCGTGAGTTTTGAGTGAAATCCAATCGCTAGATGTCTGCCGCGCAAATCTCACGGCCTGGGGTTCCGGGCCGAGGGGATTCGCGTTAACACGCGGTTTCCTGCTTTTGGACGGGGTGCGTTTGTGCGCGGGCGTGCCAGCACGGTCTACCGTGCGTCGAGATGTTTGAAGTGGGCGAAAGTGTTTAGATAGTGCGCCTGTCTGAACTCGTATTCTAATCAAACGATTGTAGCCGAGAGAGGAACTAGTCTCGGCTGTAAGGTTCACGGCCTGAACTACAAGGCCGTTGAGTGGTGGTGTTTGGTGGGTTTTAGGGCGGTGCTCCGGCGCGCTACTCAATGAGCGGCGGTCGTATGATATATGGGGTGAGTGAGCGAATAACAAGGGTGGTGCTCCGGCGCCTTGAAAATCAAGGGTCGTTTGATATATTGATGAATGGATTTTCCTTACAAACTAACACTACTCCTAGGAAAGCAAGTAAAGATATTGAAAGTGCATTACAGGAAAATATAAGTTGCTCCGTGGGAGGCTTTTGTTTGGTGTTTGAACCCTTTGAAAGTAGTCCTGAGTCTTGTATTTATAGGCAGAGCTCCTGGAGGGGTAATCGAGGCTGAAAATCTGCATGGTGGAGCCTGATTATGCCAAGTGGGCAGTCTAATCGACATTTGGGATCGTGAAGTATGGTGGTGTGACCTCATGAATCCCGGTGAATCTCGGCCGCCGCCCTGATCGTGGGTTCTGCGCTTCTGGCCGTGGAGACGCATTTATTGCTCTGATAGCCAGTTACCTAATCTCTCAAGCTGCAAAGAGCTTTGTGAGAATGTTGGCGTCTAATCACTCTGATCTCTGTCACCAAATCCTGACTCCAATCACTTCCCACCTTCCCTCGCGCATTAAATGTTTATTCTTGGTCAGTGGGTTTGCTGCAATAAAAAGAGACCTTGCTTCATTAAATGGAGCGTGGGACCCTGCTGTCACGTGATGATCTGACTTTAATGCCTTTGGCCGTGACCTTGCTCGATCTCGGCCTCGGCCTATGACCTTGGCCGAGATAACCATGCCTTGGTATTTTTCCTTGTTTCTCTGGAAAGCCAAACACCCTGACAAAACGCTGCGTTTCAGTTTGAGGCCGAAAAGAGAAGTTCCCCCGGCCAATTGATGGCCGTGATTTATTTGGCACAAACACTAGAACTACGGAATACACCAACCACTCCTATAAGGAACGAACTGCCTTTGAACTTGAATTCTCCAGTTTCTTACCCCAATTGATTTCGGATCGAGCCCAAAACTTGGGCATCATCAAAACATGGTGGCAGGAGTCGTTTGATGAGGTTTGAGTGAAATCCAATCGCTAGAACTATGCAATCCACCAACCACTCCAATTCGGAACGAACTGCCTTTGAACTTGAATTGTCCAATTTCTTACACCTACGGATTTCCGATCGTGGGAAAAGCTTGGGCATCAGCATAATATGGTGGGAGGAGTCATTTGGTGAGTTTTGAGTGAAATCCATTTGCTAGAACTACGGAATACACCAACCACTCCTATAAGGAACGAACTGCCTTTGAACCTGAATTGTCCAATTTCTTACCCCTACTGAATTCCGATCGAGCCCAAAACTTGGGCACCAACATAATATGGTGGGAGGAGTCATTTGGTGAGTTTTGAGTGAAATACAATCACTAGAACCACAGAATACACCAACCACTCCTAAAAGGAACAAACTGCCTTTGAACTTGAATTGTCCAATTTCTTACCCCTATTGATTTCCGATCGAGCCCGAAACTTGGGCATCATCATAATATGGTGAGAGGAGTCATTTGGTGAGTTTTGAGTGAAATCCAATCGCTAGAACTACGGAATACACCAACCACTCCTATAAGGAACGACCTGCCTTTGAACCTGAATTCTCCAATTTCTTACCCCTATTAATTTCCGATCGAGCCCAAAACTTGGGCATCATCATAATATGGTGGGAGGAGTCATTTGGTGAGTTTTGAGTGAAATCCAATCGCTAGAACTACGGAATACACCAACCACTCCTATAAGGAACGAACTGCGTTTGAACCTGAATTGTCGAATTTCTTACCCCTATTGATTTCCGATCGAGCCCAAAACTTGGGCATCATCATAATATGGTGGGAGGAGTCATTTGGTGAGTTTTGAGTGAAATCCAATCGCTAGAACTACGGAATACACCAACCACTCCTATCAGGAATGAACTGCCTTTGAACCTGAATTCTCCAATTTCTTACCCCTATTGATTTCCGATCGAGCCCAAAACTTGGGCATCATCATAATATGGTGGGAGGAGTCATTTGGTGAGTTTGGTGTGAAATCCAATTGCTAAAACTACGGAATACAAAAACCACTCCTATAAGGAACGAACTGCCTTTGAACCTGAATTGTCCAATTTCTTACACCTATGGGTTTCCGATCGAGGCAAAAACTTGGGCATCATCATAATATGGTGGGAGGAGTCATTTGGTGAGTTTTGAGTGAAATCCAATCGCTAGAACTACAGAATACACCAACCAGTCCTACATGGAACGAGCTGCATTTGAACCTGAATTGTCCAATTTCTTACCCATATTGATTTCCGATCGAGCCCAAAACTTGGGCATCATCATAATATGGTGGGAGGAGTCATTTGGTGAGTTTTGAGTGAAATCCAATCGCTAGAACTATGCAATACACCAACCACTCCAATTCGGAACGAACTGCCTTTGAACTTGAATTGTCCAATTTCTTACTCCAATCGATTTCCGATCGAGCCAAAAACTTGGGCATCATAATATGGTGGGAGGAGTCATTTGGTGAGTTTTGAGTGAAATCCAATCGCTAGAACTACGGAATACACCAACCGCCCCTATAAGAAACGAACTGCCATTGAACCTGAATTGTCAAACTTCTTACCCTTATTGATTTCCGATCGAGACCAAAACTTGGGCATCATCATAATATGGTGGGAGGAGTCATTTGGTGAGTTTTGAGTGAAATCCAATCGCTAGAACTACTGAATACACCAACCACTCCTGTAAGAAACGAACTGCCTTTGAACCTGAATTGTCCAATTTCTTACCCCCTATTGATTTCCGATCTAGCCCAAAACTTGGGCATCATCATAATATGGTGGGAGGAGTCATTTGGTGAGTTTTGAGTGAAATCCAACCTCTAGAACTATGCAATACACCAACCAATCCAATTCGGAACGAAGTGCCTTCGAACTTGAATTGTCCAATTTCTTACACCTATGGATTTCCGATCGAGCCCAAAACTTGGGCATCATCATAATATGGTGGGAGGAGTCATTTGGTGAGTTTTGAGTGAAATCCAATTGGTAGAACTATGCAATACACCACCCACTACAATTCGGAACGAACTGCCTTTGAACTTGAATTGTCCAATTTCTTACACCTATGGATTTCCGATCGAGCCCAAAACTTGGGCTTCACCATAATGTGGTGGGAAGAGTCATTTGGGGAGCTTTGAGTGAAATTCAATCGCTAGAACTACGGAATACACCAACCGCCCCTATAAGGAACGAACTGCCATTGAACCTGAATTGTCCAACTTCCTACCCCTATGGATTTCCGATCGAGCACAAAACTTGGGCATCATCATAATATGGTGGGAGGAGTCATTTGGTGAGTTTTGAGTGAAATCCAATTGGTAGAACTATGCAATACACCACCCACTACAATTCGGAACGAACTGCCTTTGAACTTGAATTGTCCAATTTCTTACACCTATGGATTTTCGATCGAGCCCAAAACTTGGGCTTCACCATAATGTGGTGGGAGGAGTCATTTGGGGAGCTTTGAGTGAAATTCAATCGCTAGAACTACGGAATACACCAACCGCCCCTATAAGGAACGAACTGCCATTGAACCTGAATTGTCCAACTTCCTACCCCTATGGATTTCCGATCGAGCACAAAACTTGGGCATCATCATAATATGGTGGGAGGAGTCATTTGGTGAGTTTTGAGTGAAATCCAATCGCTAGAACTACGGAATACACCAACCGCCCCTATAAGAAACGAACTGCCATTGAACTTGAATTGTCCAACTTCTTACCCCTATTGATTTCCGATCGAGACCAAAACTTGGGCATCATCATAATATGGTGGGAGGAGTCATTTGGTGAGTTTTGAGTGAAATCCAATCGCTAGAACTATGCAATACACCAACCACTCCATGTAAGGAACGAACTGGGTGCGAACTGCCTTTGAACCTGAATTGTCCTATTTCTTACCCGTACGGATTTCCGATCAATCCCAAAACTTGGGCATCATCATAATTCCTTGAGTCCCACAACCTTCTCGCTTTCCAACCATACCCAACTCATTTATCACGACGTGTCCTTTCTGAATGGACGCGTTCAGCAAAGTCGTCTTCGGGCCTTTTCATGACGCTCATAATTTGCGCTTGTGGAGTCTGCGGCGCCTCTACGCGTTGACACGTGTCTCGCCCTATCAGTTGGTCCCTTACACTGAACCGAGATATCTTGAGCCATGTTCTTTTAAAAATAAAATAAAATATACAAAAAAAAAGAAAAAAATTTTGCAAAAAAAAATAAAAAATAATAATAATTAACATGTGGGCTTCGGGTTTTCACCGTTGTGAGGTTTCAAAGTGTGTTAACTTCTTTTGGGTTGGGTTTTCAATCGTTTGGGTTTTGGTTTGCGTAAGACTATTTGTTTAGGGCTTTCTGTTTCGAGTGTTTTTACTGTTTCTTTTCTTTTGTTTGTTTGTTTTGTAATTTTTATTTTATTTTTGTATTTTAATTCTTGTGTGTTTTGTGATTTTTTTTTATTTGCTTTAATACCTTCATTTGTTATTTTTGACATTGCTTGTGCCTAAATTTTAAACATTGAGGACAATGTTCATTTCTAGGTTTGGGGGTATTGGAGTTTAGCATGTAAATTTGGTTTTTCCTTAATTTATTTATTTTTTTATTTGCTTGTTTTTATTTTGTTTTATTTTGTTTAAGTCTTGCTTTTATTTTTATTTTATTTTGATTTTGATTTTATCCACTTTCCGAACACATTTGATGAGATTGTGATAAGTGTTTGCATGACTTAAATGAAAATTGAATTTTATTTATTTTTTATTTTTTTTATTTTTTTCCTTGTAAATTTTTATTTCAAAAAAAAAAATTTAAATAAATAAATTTGGCATTGTTCTAGCATGATATGTTTGAAACCTTCTTTGCACTTGCCATTTGTTTCATAATTCTCCAATTAAAGGATTTGCATGACCCAAAGAATTGTATCAAGCATAAATTAGACTTATATAACCATATAATGTGAGCTTTTAAGCCTTGTGCTTCATTTCATGAGTGTTATACACATACTCTTATTTTCTTGTCATCAAAGTTGTTGTTTGATCTCATTATTCATTGATTTGGTTGAACACTTAAAAGTCATTCATTCTTATGCAATTTGATTTCATGACATTTAAGAAGTGATATTAAGGCCCTCTTTGGATCGTTTGTGCCTTTCAAGCTAACCTTATGCATGCTTAAGCATGATTTTCCATTGTTAACCATTTTGAGCCTACATGTAAACCTTTTCTTTCATTTTACCAATTGCAATTCCTAGCTTTAGCCCGAAAAACAAGAATTTACCTTTCTAAGGAACTCATGAGCTTTAATTTGGATGTGTTTTTCACGCTAAGTTTGGGAAGGGATATTACCAACTAAAAAAAAAAAAAAAAAAAGAAAAAAAAACAAGAGAACTTCACTCAATTGGTGAAAGAAAAGAAAAAAAAAAGTTGTGATTATGTGGTGGTTGATTGAAAATTCATTTTTGGGCCTTCAAAAATAATTGTTGTTTGGAAAGGAGTGTAAACCATTGTAAATGAAGGTATAAGGAGTTTTGATCATGTAAAAGAAAAATTCTCATTGTGATGATTCGAAGTCTTGTAAACAATTGTTTTATGCTCTTATATTTTGAGTTCCTTGGACTTTGTTTTATCCATACCTTTCATTTCTTACTCACCTTACACCCTTGGCCCCATTACAACCTATAATAAAGACCTAAATTGATCTTAAATGTCATATGGTTGAATTGCATGCATTTTCTTACTTTTAAGTGTTTGGCATCCTTCTTGAGATCATATTAATGCAAGTTCTTCATCTTCCTATTTTGAGTTAAGTCCTTATGATTTAACTCTAATCTCATGTTTATAACTGAGTGTTGCATTGTAGGCCTCTTCTGAGTGATTCATTTGTGAGAGGACAACTTTGGTGAGATTTGAAGTTGCTTTTGTGCTTGGTATGATTTTTGAAATTGTGTGAAAACTAAGATTGGGGAATTTGTTGCATTTGGCTATCACACTACTACACTTTGAGCATGTTGTGTTTTGAACTTTGCCGCCTTGTAAATAATGTCTAAAATTGAGCTTTTAACTTTTGAGTCATGTGCATGAGTCATTTATTTTCACAAAATGTTCGGAAAGATTGTTTTGAGTTTTATTTTTACTTTTATTTTTTTGTTTTTGTTTTTGTAATTATTTTTGTTTTTGTGTTTCTTTTATTTTTGCTTAAGGACTAACAAATCTAATAAGTTTTCTAACCACTTTTTTTGTAGAGTTAGAAAAACGTTTGTGGGTATCGTTTCTGTTAAACCCTCAGGAGACACAACTCCTCCTACTAGGGATGCCTAGAGGTTTAAAGGCTTGTTGCATACGCTCAATGCAATCGAGTTACCTACGAAAGTGGTTTAGTTAACTTCTTGTTTTGTTTTTAACTCTGTTTTGTGTTGTTTTGCTCGAGGACTATCAAAATCTAGGTTTGGGGGTATTTGATCGGTTCATAATTGTATATCATTTTGTACCCTTCTAGCTTATGATTTGGTTATGTTTTTGAGTTAAACTTGTGCTTTTAATCCTTTTTGTGTTTATCTTTCAGTTAATTGACATTTAGGTAACAATGATGACTTTGGATAGGAAATGATGCAATCCATGCATGTTAAGGCTTGATTTGGGTGAATGGAAGAAGGGCTTAAAGACAAACACATTTTGGCTACAACTCCTTTCCAGCCCAATTTCGTAGGTCAGCTTCTTGGCCTTGGATCAGCATTCTATGGGGCTTGGATGAGGTGAAGATCTTCATGAAACTTGTTCCAATGGGTGTCTAGTACAACATATCCAAATTTCAGCCCAATTGGACATATGTGGAGTGCTTAGCCCGTCCAACACTCAACCTTGCTCAGCCGGATTTGCTGCTGCCAGCTTTTAGCCATCTGCCTCCTTTTAGCCATGTGCCTCACCCCAGCTGCAACTGACTTTGTACCCAACATAATGAGTGAAGTTGGGAGGCATTCCAGCTATGAATTTCTGAAGGAGCAAGTTGGTACATGCTGGAGCTATTATAGAGAAAGCATGTGCATGCATGTGAAGCAAAAAGAAAGAAATGAAATGAAATGAAGTCAATTCCAATCTCTGTTCGGCAGCCAACTTTCAAGATCCAAAACGCACACTTCTACTGCTCCGATGGGAATACTTTCTTCATAGAAGTTGTTCCAATGGGTGTCTAGTATAACATATCCAAATTTCAGCCCCATTGGATACGTTTTGAGACCTATGGCCTTCCTACACCAAAACAGGTTCAGAAAACTCGTTTTTCCAGCAACCACATGGGTTGGCAGCAAAACTGATCACCTTTGAACCCATGTGAAGAAAGCTTGTGCAGCAGCAAAAGATGAAGGATGGTGTGGGATTTCATCATGTTGTTCCTCCCTCTTAGCCCTATAAATAGAGAAGCCTTCAAGCTTCAAAATACACCCCAAGGGGGGAGCTCTCAAACACTTCTCTAGAGCTCCCTTCCCCTCTCTCCCTCAAATTCTCTTAGTTTCCTTTCAAGTTGTCAATTGTTGTAACAAATGATTTTACTAAATTTTCCTTCAAGTTTTCTTAGTTCTACTTTAATTTTATTTGTAATGTACATTCTTTCTTAAGTATTCAAGTTTAATTAGTTTCCAAGTTTCAATTATGATTTTTGTTCTTATTCATTATGCTTATAAGTTAGTATGCTAGTTTGAATGATTGATCACCATTTAGGCTTGCATGTTAGCTATCTTGGTTTGAATTAAGAGTAGACACCATGCTTTAATTCGAATTGAACTATGAATAGGAAGAGTATGTATGGACATTCGACAACAGGGATTAGATACATACTTGGTTGTTTAAATTGTTCTTTTATGCTTAATGGGTTCCTAATGCTTAATTTTAGGTTAGACAACAAATGATCAAATTAGGGAATTAGGAACACAAGGTTAGAACCGGACACCATGGCCTAATCATATTTTAGCTAGAATCAATCCGTTAATCTAATTGAACTTGGGAACTTATTTGCTTGAGTTATTTCCTTTTTCTTGTTTTATTTATTTTCTTTTTCATTTCTGTTTTGTGTAGGAGAAATGAATTGAATCATTCAATCACCAATCTTCGTGGGATCGACCTCGCACTTACATATGCTATACTACCAAACGGCTCGTACACTTGCGAGTATCACAAGTTGAGGATGCAGCTGAATCTATTTTGATGTAGTGAATCCGACACAACAAGTTTTTGGCGCCGTTGCCGGGGATTGGCAACATAGTTTGGTTCTATTTCTTTTCCCTACTTGTTTTATTTTTATTTTTCATTTTCATGTTTTTCTAGACAGTTTCTTGTTTTAAAGTTAATGACGTTAATGGACAAGTTGTGTTTGTAGTCCAACAGAAAAGGACAATTGCCCAACAAGCAAGAGAACTGGGTTTAAGTCCCAGCTTACACAACCCATTGGTGCTTGTTGCTTTGAAGCATGGAATTGGATGTGTGTGTTGATTTTCCTTTTCATTTTAGTTTTTATTTTCTAATCCTTTTAATTCCATTTCAAGTTTGTGTGTTTGTTTTAGAAATTTATGATAGCTTAATAAAAATGGAGAGAGATGGAAACCTCAATCATAAGAATGGGAAGTGTGGAGCAATGGGAGAAGTCGCGACCTCCAAGTGCATCCACGCTCGACCTAATCGCTTCAAGGGGGAGCATTTCAATCCTTTCTCTTCTTTGAATTATGTTTATTTCTGTAATTATTTTTTCCTTTTGGTCCACGTTGAGTTCTTTGTTTTTCTGTGCTGAATCCAACCATATAAAGAACGTAAAATTTGGACTTACAGTTGGAAAGTTATAGCCTAAAAACTGAACAGAGGTCGAAGCTGAAAAACATAGAAAAGAATCTGTCCAAATGGTGATAAATAGGTGATAGAAAGTGCTGTTTGTGTTTTTCTTTGGTTTCTTGGTTTGTTTCTTTTAGTACAACATTTTATTTCGTTTGTTTGAGTTTGTTTAGAGTACTTAGTTCATTTTCGTTTATGGTTTGTTGTTTCATATTATCTTAATTTGTTTTTGTTTCTTTTTCTTACGAGAATATCTTTAAAAAAAAAAAAAAAAATTTAAAATATTATTTTTTATATGAGCTAACTTTTGGTAACTCCAGTAAGTACTTCCGTCAATACAGTATCTAGGAGTTCTTTAGGCGACACCTTCGGTGTCTAAGAAGTTTGGGTTTTAAGCGGGACCATTGTGACCCCTCCAACCTTCCCGGATCCCCTGGCTGTGTTTTCTGAGGCCCTTAACTGGTCATCCGTGAGTTGCTTGTATATCCGTGTGTTTTTAAATTAAGTTTTTATTATTTATTTATTTATTTATTTATTTTTATTTTCTTTGTTTTCTTTTCTGTTGAGTCTTTGTTTTTGTTTTGTTAAGTTAGTTTATTTATTTATTTACGTGGTTTGGTTAGTTAGTTTATTTCTGAGTGTTAAAACACATTTTTATTTTATTTCAAACATTGCATTACAAACAAAGAAAAAAAACAGTAAAAAAGTAAATAAGTTTATTTTTTTTAAAAAAAAACAAACATTCAAGTAAAAATAAAAAAACAACTACTTCTTCTTCTTCTTCTGCTTCTTCATCTTCACCATCATGGCTTGCCTCTATTTTCTCGCACTTGTAGAATCTGCAGCAGCTCTACATGGTCCTCATTCTTTCTCTGCAGGGCTTCCACATACTGATTGGCACAGTAGAGCCGCTTCTGCAAGTCCGCCACCATAGCCTTCAAGGAAGCCACCTCCTCGCTCAGAGCTCCACACTCTCGTGTTCTTGCTAGTAGGCGCAAGCCCAGATTTGTGGCCGAGACCGCTTGGAGCGCGGTATAAGTGTGGGACTCGTCCACTGCCTCCTTGTCAGACCTGTGTGCTATATGCCAATGATCTGCCGGTGTGAGCTTGCTGCCAATCATGCCTCCCAGCAGCACTGCTCTGTTCGGCCTTGCCTCAGCACAAATCGGTATTGCCTCAGCAAAGTTTGAGGCCGTGCCGTGATGATATGAAGAGTTGGAGGAGCCCTTATTTGGGCATTTGGTGGTGCAAGGGACAGCTCAAGGTTGAGATCATCAAGGTGAGTGCATGAGGATGCCATTTGTTTTGCTTCTGAATTTTTTTGATGTTTTTCTTTGAGTTTGCAGGAAGAAATGCTGGGTATCATCCGTTTGCAGAGGTGTGGTTTAAATAGACATATGCTGATGAGAGAGAGCCAACACCACTTCGGATTTCCCGGGCATGCTCGACCTAATCGCTTCAAGGGGGAGCACCTTTACTTTCACTTTACTTTTCTTTTTTCCGTGTTTTCTGGTGTTTTATGTTTTTTTTTGCCCGTTACTTTCATTTTCTAGTGTTTTGTGTTTTTGCTTTTCCCTTTCGACTGTCATCTTTGTTTTATTTTAGTTAGGGAACTGTGTTTTCTTTTCCGTTTGTCGTCTTTGTTTTATTTTAGTTGGGAAGTGTGTTTTCTTTTTCATTTTCTATTTTAGTTGGGAAGTGTGTTTTTTTCTTTTTCTTTTTCCTTCTGCAACTTACTCTTTTATTTCCAAAACAAAATAACAAAAACAAAAACAACAAAATAAAATAAAAACAACAATTAGCAGTAGAAATCATTTCTTCTCGGTGCTTGGTGTCTCGACCATAGGAGCTTTGAGTTTGGCCCTCTGACTATCCTCTTCCGGGGCTTCACGCACAGCCTCTTGGGGCTCACCACTTGAGCTCCCAAAGATCGCAATCTTAGCTTGAGCGTAATTTCTCTCGCGATCTGCTTGCTTGCGTTTACCCGGTCGGTCTAGGTCCTCCAGCTGCTTTTGCAAGTCGCGAGAGTACAACTCTACCATCTTTGATAGGTTTTTATTCTCATCCCGCAATACTTCTAGCTGGTGTCGATTCACCTCCACTATCCTCGCCCTCTCCCTTTTCAAGTTTTTTATAGCACTCTGACACTCTTCAACCATACTTTGCTCCGCCGCCAACTAACTTTTCAGCACCTCTACCTCATGGGACTTCGCAAGTAGGCGATGACCCAAACTTGCGACACATGCTGTACTCTGCACGCTCAGTGCCAGGGCATCACTCGTGACCCGGTTGTCATCCCTTGTCCTGAACACACGTATATCTTTAGGAGTCACTAGATTTCTGCCCACTCCAATGGCAACATCGTTGTCCAGGAGTATTGAGTCAGTTACTGTCACAGGCCCCCGTGCGGAGGCAAAGTAGGGCATCCATACTGGTGCTGCTGCTTGGCCCCGTGTTTGAGTCGGTGGAGCTAGGTTGAGATCCAACGAAAATGGGTAGTTAGAGGCCATTTGATTTCTCACTCGCTTTTCTTCTTTCCTTCTTTTCTCTTTTGTGTTTCTGAGTTTGTGTTTTTTCATCCCTTCTTTTTCCTTCTTATAGACTTAGTTTGCTAAACCCTAGCCATTGCAGCGTCTGAGCATTTTCTGAATCTCCAGCATTCCTTGAGTCCCACAACCTTCTCGCTTTCCAACCATACCCAACTCATTTATCACGACGTGTCCTTTCTGAACAGACGCGTTCAGCAAAGTCGTCTTCGCGCCTTTCCATGACGCCCATAATTTGCGCTTGTGGAGTCTGCGGCGCCTCTACGCGTCGACACGTCCCTCACTTTTTTTTGCCTGTCACTTCCTAGGAACCGAGGCAGCAGGGACCACACTCTTTCTTTTCATAAATCCAGCCTTCGCACTCCCAATTCACGTTTCATTAAATTAAAAAAAAAATAAAAAATAACGTGTGGGCTTCGGATTTCATTGCGGTTCGGGTTTTCACCGTTGTGAGGTTTCAAAGTGTGTTAACTTCTTTTGGGTTGGGTTTTCAATCGTTTGGGTTTTGGTTTGCGTAAGACTATTTGTTTAGGGCTTTCTGTTTCGAGTGTTTTACTGTTTTGTTTTGTTTTTATATTTGTTTGTTTGTTTTGTAATTTTTACTTTATAATTATTTTATTTTTGTATTTTAATTCTTGTGTTTTTTTGTGGTTTATATTTACTTTAGTACCTTTGAGAGCCCCCTTCTTGTCATGACATTGCTTGTTCCTAATTTTTAAACATTGAGGACAATGTTCATTTCTAGGTTTGGGGGTATTGGAGTTTAGCAAGTAAATTTGGTTTTTCTTAAAATTTAAAAATAAAAAAAAAAAAAAAAAATTATTTCTTGCTTGTTTTTCTTTTTTTCTATATCTTGAGTCTTGTTTTGTTTTGAGTCACTTTTCGAACACTTATGATGAGATTGTGATAAATGTTTGCATGACTTAAATAAAAATTGGATTTCATTTTATTATTATTATTATTATTTTTTTATAATTAAAAAAAAAATTAATTAATTTGGCATCGTTCTAGCATGATATGTTCGAAACCTTCTTTGCACTTGCCATTTGTTTCATAATTCTCCAATTAAAGGATTTGCATGACCTAAAGAATTGTATCAAGCATAAATTAGACTTCTATAACCATATAATGTGAGCTTTTGAGCCTTGTGCTTCATTTCATGAGTGTTATACACATACTCTTATTTTCTTGTCATCAAAGTTGTTGTTTGATCTCATTATTCATTGATTTGGTTGAACACTTAAAAGTCATTCATTCTTATGCAATTTGATTTCATGACATTTAAGAAGTGATATTAAGGCCCTCTTTGGATCGTTTGTGCCTTTCAAGCTAACCTTATGCATGCTTAAGCATGATTTTCCATTGTTAACCATTTTGAGCCTACATGTAAACCTTTTCTTTCATTTTACCAATTGCAATTCCTAGCTTTAGCCCGAAAAACAAATATTTACCTTTCTAAGGAACTCATGAGCTCTAATTCGGATGTGTTTTTCATGCCAAGTTTGGGGGGGATATTACATAAAGAAAAAAAAAAAAAAAAAAAAACTTCACTCAATTGGTGAAAGAAAAGAAAAAAAGTTGTGATTAAGTGGTGGTTGATTGAAAATTCATTTTTGGGCCTTCAAAAATAATTGTTGTTTGGAAAGGAGTGTAAACCATTGTAAATGAAAGTATAAGGAGTCTTGATCATGTAAAAGAAAAATTCTCATTGTGATGATTCGAAGTCTTGTAAACAATTGTTTTATGCTCTTATATTTTGAGTTCCTTGGACTTTGTTTTATCCATACCTTTCATTTTTTACTCACCTTACACCCTTGGCCCCATTACAACCTATAATAAAGACCTAAATTGATCTTAAATGTCATATGGTTGAATTGCATGCATTTTCTTACTTTTAAGTGTTTGGCATCCTTCTTGAGATCATATTAATGCAAGTTCTTCATCTTCCTATTTTGAGTTAAGTCCTTATGATTTAACTCTAATCTCATGTTTATAACTGAGTGTTGCATTGTAGCCCTCTTCTGAGTGATTCATTTGTGAGAGGACAACTTTGGTGAGATTTGAAGTTGCTTTTGTGCTTGGTATGATTTTTGAAATTGTGTGAAAACTAAGATTGGGGAATTTGTTGCATTTGGCTATCACACTACTACACTTTGAGCATGTTGTGTTTTGAACTTTGCCGCCTTGTAAATAATGTCTAAAATTGAGCTTTTAACTTTTGAGTCATGTGCATGAGTCATTTCTTTTCACAAAATGTTCGGAAAGATTGTTTTGAGTTTTATTTTTACTTTTATTTTTTTGTTTTTGTTTTTGTAATTATTTTTGTTTTTGTGTTTCTTTTATTTTGCTTAAGGACTAACAAATCTAATAAGTTTTCTAACCACTTTTTTTGTAGAGTTAGAAAAACATTTGTGGGTATCGTTTCTGTTAAAACCTCAGGAGACACAACTCCTCCTACTAGGGATGCCTAGAGGTTTAAAGGCTTGTTGCATATGCTCAATGCAATCGAGTTACCTACGAAAGTGGTTTAGTTAACTTCTTGTTTTGTTTTTAACTTTGTTTTGTGTTGTTTTGCTCGAGGACTATCAAAATCTAGGTTTGGGGGTATTTGATCAGTTCATAATTGTATATCATTTTGTACCCTTCTAGCTTATGATTTGGTTATGTTTTTGAGTTAAACTTGTGCTTTTAATCCTTTTTGTGTTTATCTTTCAGTTAATTGACATTTAGGTAACAATGATGACTTTGGATAGGAAATGATGCAATCCATGCATGTTAAGGCTTGATTTGGGTGAATGGAAGAAGGGCTTAAAGACAAACACATTTTGGCTACAACTCCTTTCCAGCCCAATTTCGTAGGTCAGCTTCTTGGCCATGGATCAGCATTCTATGGGGCTTGGATGAGGTGAAGATCTTCATGAAACTTGTTCCAATGGGTGTCTAATACAACATATCCAAATTTCAGCCCAATTCGACATATGTGGAGTGCTTAGCCTGTCCAACACTCAACCTTGCTCAGCAGGATTTGCTGCTGCCAGCTTTTAGCCATGTGCGTCCTTTTAGCCATGTGCCTCACCCCAGCTGCAACTGACTTTGTACCCAACATAATGAGTGAAGTTGGGAGGCATTCCAGCTATGAATTTCTGAAGGAGCAAGTTGGTACATGCTGGAGCTATTATAGAGAAAGCATGTGCATGCATGTGAAGCAAAAAGAAAGAAATGAAATGAAATGAAGTCAATTCCAGTCTCTGTTCGGCAGCCAACTTTCAAGGTCCAAAACGCACACTTCTACTGCTCCGATGGGAATACTTTCTTCATAGAAGTTGTTCCAATGGGTGTCTAGTATAACATATCCAAATTTCAGCCCCATTGGATACGTTTTGAGACCTATGGCCTTCCTACACCAAAACAGGTTCAGAAAACTCGTTTTTCCAGCAACCAAAAGGCAACCACATGGGTTGGCAGCAAAAGGCAACCACATGGGTTGGCAGCAAAACTGATCACCTTTGAACCCATGTGAAGAAAGCTTGTGCAGCAGCAAAAGATGAAGGATGGTGTGGGATTTCATCATGTTGTTCCTCCCTCTTAGCCCTATAAATAGAGAAGCCTTCAAGCTTCAAAATACACCCCAAGGGGGGAGCTCTCAAACACTTCTCTAGAGCTCCCTTCCCCTCTCTCCCTCAAATTCTCTTAGTTTCCTTTCAAGTGGTCAATTGTTGTAACAAATGATTTTACTAAATTTTACTTCAAGTTTTCTTAGTTCTACTTTAATTTTATTGGTAATGTACATTCTTTCTTAAGTATTCAAGTTTAATTAGTTTCCAAGTTTCAATTATGATTTTTGTTCTTATTCATTATGCTTATAAGTTAGTATGCTAGTTTGAATGATTGATCACCATTTAGGCTTGCATGTTAGCTATCTTGGTTTGAATTAAGAGTTGACACCATGCTTTAATTCGAATTGAACTATGAATAGGAAGAGTATGTATGGACATTCGACAACAGGGATGAGATACGTACGTGGTTGTTTAAATTGTTCTTTTATGCTTAATGGGTTCCTAATGCTTAATTTTAGGTTAGACAACAAATGATCAAATTAGGGAATTAGGAACACAAGGTTAGAACCAGACACCATGGCCTAATCATACTTTAGCTAGAATCAATCCGTTAATCTAATTGAACTTGGGAACTTATTTGCTTGAGTTATTTCCTTTTTCTTGTTTTATTTATTTTCTTTTTCATTTCTGTTTTGTGTAGGAGAAATGAATTGAATCATTCAATCACCAATCTTCGTGACATCGACCTCACACTTACATATGCTATGCTATACTACCAAACGGCTCGTGCACTTGCGAGTATCACAAGTTGAGGATGCGGCTAAATCTATTTTGATGCAGTGAATCCGACACAAACAGAGGAGTCAATTGGTGAGGTTTGAGTGAAATCCAATCGCTAGAACTACGGAATACACCAACCACTCCTATAAGGATTGAACTGCCTTTGAACCTGAATTGTCCAATTTCTTACCCCTATTGAATTCCGATCGATCCCAAAACTTGGGCATCATCATAGTATGGTGGGAGGAGTCATTTGGTGAGTTTTGAGTGAAATCCAATCGCTAGAACTACGGAATACACCAACCACCCCTATAAGGAACGAACTGCCTTTGAACCTGAATTGTCCAATTTCTTACCCCTACGGATTTCCGATTGAGCCCAAAACTTGGGCATCATCAGAATATGGTGGTTGGAGTCATTTGGTGAGTTTTGAGTGGAATCCAATCGCTAGAACTACAGAATACACCAACCACTCCTATAAGGAACGAACTGCCTTTGAACCTGAATTGTATAATTTCTTACCCCTATTGATTTCCAATCGAGCCCAAAAATTGGGCATCATCATAATATGGTGGGAGGATTCATTTGGTGAGTTTTGAGTAAAATCCAATCGCTAGAACTACGGAATACACCAACCACTCCAATTCGTAACGACCTGCCTTTGAACTAGAATTGTCCAATTTCTTACACCTATGAATTTCCGATTGAGCCCAAAACTTGGGCATCATCATAATATGGTGGGAGGAGTCATTTGGTGAGTTTTGAGTGAAATTCTATTGCCAGAACTGCGGAATACACCAAGCACTCCTATAAGGAACGAACTGCCTTAGACCCTGAATTTTCCAATTTCTTACCCCTATTGATTTCCGATAGAGCCCAAAACTTGGGCATCAACATAATATGGTGGGAGGAGTCATTTGGTGAGTTTTGAGTGAAATCCAATAGCTAGAACTATGCAATACACCAACCACTCCAATTCGGAACGAACTGCCTTTGAACTTGAATTGTCCAATTTCTTACCCTTATTGATTTCCGATCGAGCCCAAAACTTGGGCATCATCATAATATGGTGGGAGGAGTCATTTGGTGAGTTTTGAGTGAAATCTAATCGCTAGAACTACGGAATACACCAACCACTCCAATTCGGAACGAACTCCCTTTGAACTTGAATTGTCCAATTTCTTACACCTATGGATTTCCGATTGAGCCCAAAACTTGGGCATCATCATAATATGGTGGGAGGAGTCATTTGGTGAGTTTTGAGTGAAATCCAATCGCTAGAACTATGCAATGCACCAGCCACTCCAATTCGGAACGAACTGCCTTTGAACTTCAATTGTCCAATTTCTTACACCTATGGATTTCCGATCGAGCCCAAAACTTGGGCATCAGCATAATATGGTGGGAGGAGGGATTTGGTGAGTTTTGAGTGAAATCCAATCGCTAGAACTACGAAATACACCAACCACTCATATAAGGAACGAACTGCCTTTGAACCTGAATTGTCAAATTTCTTAGCCCGACTGATTTCCGATCGTGGCCAAAACTTGAGCATCATCATAATATGGTGGGAGGAGTCAGTTGGTGAGTTTTTAGTGAAATCCAATAGCTAGAACTACGGAATACACCAACCACTCCTATACGGAACGAACTGCCATTGAACCTAAATTGTCCAATTTCTTACTCCTATTGATTTCCGATCGAGCCCAAAACTTGGGCATCATCATAATATGGTGGGAGGAGTCATTTGGTATGTTTTGAGCGAAATTCAACCCCTAGAACTACGGAATACACCAACCACTCCTACAAGGAACGAACTGCCTTCGAACTTGAATTGTCGAATTTCTTACCCCTATGGATTTCCAATCGAGCCCAAAACTTGGGCATCATCATAATATGGCGGGAGGAGTCATTTGGTGAGTTTTGAGTGAAATCCAATCTCTAGAACTATGTAATACACCATCCAATCCAATTCGCTACGGACTGCCTTTGAACCTGAATTGTCCAAGTTCTTACACCTATGGATTTCCGATCAAGCATAAAACTTGGGCATCATCATAATATGGTGGGAGGTGTCATTTGGTGAGTTTTGAGTGAAATCCAATTGCTAGAACTATGCAATACACCATCCCCTCCAAAACGGAACGAACTGCCTTTGAACTTGAATTGTCCAATTTCTTACACCTATGGATTTCCGATCGAGCCCAAAACTTGGGCATCATCATAATATGGTTTGAGGAGTCATTTGGTGAGTTTTCAGTGAAATCCAATCGCTACAACTACGGAATACACCAACCACTCCTACGAGGAACGAAATGCCATTGAACCTGAATTGTCCAATTTCTTACCCCTATTGATTTCCGATCGAGCCCAAAACTTGGGCATCATCATATTATGGTTTGAGGAGTCATTCGGTGTGTTTTGAGTGAAATCCAACCGCTAGAACTACGAAATACAACGACCACTTCTGTAAGGAACGAACTGCCTTTGAACCTCAATTGTCCAGTTTCTTACCCCTATTGATTTCGGATCGAGCCCAAAACATGGGCATCATCATAATATGGTGGGTGGAGTCATTTGGTGAGTTTTGAGTGAAATCCCATGGCTAGAACTACGGAATACACCAACCAGTCCAATTCGCAACGCACTTCCTGGGAACTTGAATTGTCCAATTTCTTACACCTATGGATTTCCGATTGAGCCCAAAACTTGGGCATCATCAAAATATGGTGGGAGGAGTCATTTGGTGAGTTTTGAGTGGAATCCAATTGCTAGAACTACGGAATACACCAACCACTCCTATAAGGAATGAACTGCCTTCGAACTTGAATTGTCCAATTTCTTACCCCTATTGATTTCCGATCGAGCCCGAAACTTGGGCATTATCATAATATGGTGGGAGGAGTCATTTGGTGAGTTTTGTGTGAAATCCAATCGCTAGAACAACTGAATACACCAACCACTCCTATAAGGAACGAACTGCCTTTGAACTTGAATTGTCCAATTTCTTACCCCTATTGATTTCCGATCGAGCCCAAAACTTGGGCATCATCATAATATGGTGGGAGGAGTCATTTGGTGGGTTCTCAGTGAAATCCAATCGCTAGAACTACGGAATACACCAACCACTCCTATAAGGAACGAACTCCCTTTAAACCTGAATTGTCCGATTTCTTACCCCTATTGATTTCCGATTGAGCCCAAAACTGGGGCATCATCATAATATGGTGGGAGGAGTCATTTGGTGAGTTTTGAGTGAAATCCAATTGCTAGAACTACGGAATACACCAACCATTCTTATAAGGAACGAACTGCCTTTGAACCTGAATTGTCCAATTTCTTACCCCTATGGAATTCCGATCGATCCCAAAACTTGGGCATCATCGTAATATGGTGGGAGGAGTCATTTGGTGAGTTTTGAGTGAAATCCAATCGCTAGAACTACGGAATACACCAACCACTCCTACAAGGAACGAACTTCCTGTGAACCTGAAATGTCCAATTTCATACACCTATGGATTTCCGATCGAGCCCAAAACTTGGGCATCATCGTAATATGGTTGGAGGAGTCATTTGGTGAGGTTTGAGTGAAATCCAATCGCCCGAAACTTGGGCATTATCATAATATGGTGGGAGGAGTCATTTGGTGAGTTTCGAGTGAAATGCAATTGCTAGAACTACGGAATACACCAACCACTCCTATAAGGAAGGAACTGCCTTTAAACCTGAATTGTCCAACTTCTTACCCCTATTGATTTCCGATCGAGCCCAAAACTTGGGCATCATCATAGTATGGTACGAGGAGTCATCTGGTGAGTTTTGAGTGAAATCCAATCGCTAGAACTACAGAATACCCCAACCACTCCTAAGAGAAACGAACTGCCTTTGAACCTGAATTGTCCAATTTCTTGCCCCCATTGACTTCCGATCGAACCCTAAACTTGGGCATCATCATAATATGGTGGGAGGATTCATTTGGTGAGTTTTGAGTGAAATCCAATCGCTAGAACTACGGAATACACCAACCACTCCAATTCGAAACGAACTGCCTTTGAACTTGAATTGTCCAATTTCTTAAACCTATAGATTTCCGATTGAGCCCAAAACTTGGGCATCATCATAATATGGTGGGAGGAGTCATTTGGTGAGTTTTGAGTGAAATCCAATCGCTAGAACTATGGAATACAACAACCACTCCTATAAGGAACGAACTGCCTTTGAACCTGAATTGTCCAATTTCTTACCCCTATTGATTTCCGATCGAGCCCAAAACTTGGGCATCACCATAATATGGTGGAAGGAGTCATTTGGTGAGTTTTGAGTGAAATCCAATAGCTAGACCTACGGAATACACCAACCACTCCTATAAGGAACGAACTGCCTTTGAACCTGAATTGTCCAATTTCTTACCCCTATTGATTTCCGATCGAGCCCAAAACTTGGGCATCATCATAATATGGGGGGAGTATTCATTTGGTTAGTTTTGAGTGAAATCCAATCGTTAGAACTACGGAATACATCAAAACTTGGCCATGCTTACTATTGTTTTCTTGATGGTTTTTCAGGTTATAATCAAATTCCCATTGCTCCGGAGGACCAAGAGAAAACCACATTCACATGCCCATTTGGTACGTTTGCTTATAGAAGGATGCCATTCGGTTTGTACAATGCCCCAGCAACTTTCCAAAGATGCATGATGTCAATCTTTTCAGATATGGTGGAACGATTCATTGAGGTATTTATGGATGATTTTTCAGTTTTTGGTTCCTCTTTTGATAATTGTCTTCACCACTTGTCTCTAGTGCTTAAAAGATGCCAGGAAACAAATCTGATTTTGAATTGGGAGAAGTGTCACTTCATGGTGAGACAAGGCATTGTGCTAGGCCATGTGATTTCAAGGCATTGTGCTAGGCATTGTGCTAGGCCATCTGAATTAGACTTGTTACTTGACTCCTTATAACCCAGAATTGAATTGTTATGGTGAATCGAATGCCCTAGTCTCCAATCCATTTTCCAGCCCTTCAAAATCACTCTTTGTTACACTTGTTTATTTGCTTTCATTTGCAATTTCAGTTTGCTCACTTCTTTTCGCAATCACAATCACTCTCACTTAAATTCTATTTTAGACTTAACTTCCTAACTTCTTGAATTCGGTAATCTAAAGTACATAACTAATTTGAACTTCTCAGTCTTCGTGGGTACGACCTCGTACTTGTCTTGCTATACTACTAATTTCACCGTACAATTGCGAGTTAACATAATATTAACAACAAATTTTGGCGCCGTTGCCGGGGACTGAACGAAAGTTCTTCCCTGGTTATGTGCCCAAGGTTACCCTATTCTTTTTAGTGTTTCTAATTAACTCAAGTTATTTTCTGTTTCAGGTAGTTTATGTCTAGAAATCCATTCCTTGAACAAGTGAGGTCTTCGTTCCAACGTTCTAAATCCTTGAACGCAGGACCATCGTTGCAACCCAACCGGGTGATCTCTGGAGTTCATAATCGTCTAGAAAGAGAGTTGTCAACTGCAAAAGAGCAAGCTCTTGCCACATTTTCAAGTCTTGCTCTCCACATTGATCTTCCTGGTTCTTCACCTTCAAATTCGGAAGCAAGTTCAGACCAAGAAGAAGAAGAGGAGATGGCTGCCAATGAGTTCATGGGAGAACTTGATATCCCAACAATTCCAGCATCTCCTTCAAGCATTTTGCTGCCCACTGTAGCTCGAAATTATGATCTTAAATCTTCTCATCTTAATATGTTGCCTTCCTTTTATGGTTTACCTAATGAAGATCCATTAACTCATATAAAGGATATTTTTAATGTTGTGAGTTCTTTTCCCTTGACAGGTGTGACGGAAGATGAACTTCGAATGAGAGTGTTTCCATACACTTTGAAGGATAAGGCAAAATATTGGTTGAATTCTTTGAAGCCTGGTTCACTCACTTCATGGGCTGCCATTCAAAAGAAGTTCCTGGAAAAATACTTTTCCACGCAAAAGACCGACATGCTCAGGGACAAGATCTTATTATTTGCACAGCAAGATGATGAATCATTTTGTGAAGCATGGGAGAGATTCAATGGGCTGCTCAACCAATGTCCTCATCATGGGATTCCATTAAAGCTTCAAATGCGTATGTTTTATAAAGGACTAACCTCTTCTAGTCATAATATAGTCACCAATTTTGCAGGTGGTTCTTTTAAAACCAAGACTCCTGAAGAAACGTATGAACTCTTTGAGGGGATAGCAATGGAGACCCAACACACTGACACAAGAGGTAAACATGTTGTTAGTGGTTCTAATGATGCTTCTAGTGTGCAGATTTTAAAACTGGAACAAAAGCTAGATGCTCTTCTTGCATTAAACTCAAGAAGCCCTCCGAAGGAAGTGTGTAGTATTTGCGAAACTCATGACCATGATACCATAGCTTGTCCACTTGGGGCTGGATATCCAGAATTTGTGCAAGAGCAAGCTAAGTTGGTAAATTCCTACAACCAAGGTCCAAGAAATGATCCATACTCTCAAAGTTATAATCCAGGTTGGAGGAATCATCCAAACTTTTCATGGAGGAATACTCAGAATCAAGCCAATCCCCCTTCATTCCAAAAGCCACAACAAACATCATCATTGGAGGATATAGTTAAGCAGATGGCAATCAACCAATCCAATTTCCAGCAAACTACACAAGCTGCCATTGCCAAATTGGAAGTTCAAATAGGCCAAATAGCTGCTGAAATATCTCAAAGAGAGCCTGGGAAATGGCCAAGCCAAACTATGATCAATCCAAAGAACCCAGAAGCCAAGGCCATTCATGTGCTCAGATCAGGTAAGATCATTGATAATAAAGTTGATTCTAATCTTTCAAATGATGTTGTGATTATAAAAGATGAAGAGGAGGAGACCATGGCTACGGAAGGAGAACAACTCAAAACTTCTCAATCTGCTCCTAAGGCCAAATCAGATTCTCAGAAATCCGATCAATTCCAATTGCATAAAAGGGATGACAAATTTGTGCCACCACATCTTCAAGAAGATAGATACGTGCCACCCGCTCCATATGTTCCACAGATTCCATTTCCAGGCCGTCTTAAGAAAGCAAAGCAAGATAAGGCTTTTAAAGAGATTTATGATATTTTGAGTAAAGTTAATATCAATTTGCCTTTGCTTGATCTTATTGAACAGATTCCTGCATATGGAAAATTCATCAAGGACTTGAAAACTCACAAGCTCAATTTCGCTCCAAATGAAGGAGTAAAGCTCGACCAGAATGTAAGTGCTGTGTTGCAAAGGAAGCTTCCACCCAAACTAGATGATCCTGGCAGCTTTGACATTCCCATTATCATTGGAGGCAAGAAGGTTGGAAGAGCCATGTTGGACTTGGGAGCAAGCATCAATGTTATGCCATATTCAGTTTATCAAGAGCTTGGCTTAGAAGGGATGAAGAAGACTTCAATGTGACTTGAACTAGCTGATCATTCTATAAAATATCCAAAAGGTATTGTAGAAGATATTCTAGTTCAAGTTAATACACTAATTCTCCCTGCTGATTTTGTAGTGATGGACATGGAAGACAATCCAAATGGAGATCGTGTTGATCCCATTCTCCTAGGCAGGCCATTCATGGCCACTGCAGACACAATCATCAAAGTGAAAGATAGCACCCTCTCCATGACTGTTTTGGGTGAAACTGTTGAATTTAAAATGCTTAATGCTCTATCTCAACCTTCTATCTCTCTTGATTCTTGCTTTTCAATTGATGTTGTGGATCATGAGGTTTCTTCCAAAATTTTGCAGAGAAAGTCTAATGATGCTCTAGAAGCTGTCTTAACACAAGAAGAGGAAGATCTTTGTGAACCGGAGTTCCAAGAAGTGGTGGCTGCCTTAGAAGTGTTTCCGCCATACCCACCATCCTTTAGGCCACCAATCGAGCCTCTTGGACCATCATCCACGAAATTGGAGCCATCCATTGTCATTCCACCAAAGCTAGAACTTAAACCTCTTCCCAATCATCTTAAATATACATATTTGGGTGCTAACGAAACTCCCCTATTATAATTGCTGCAGGTCTCTCCTCACATGAAGAAGAGAGCTTAATTAAAGTTCTAAAAGAGCATAAAACAGCCATTGGGTGGACCATAGCAGACATCAAAGGAATTAGTCCAAGCATGTGCATGCACCGGATATTAATGGAAGAAGACAGCAAACCATCTCGTGATGCCCAAAGGAGGTTAAATCCCAACATGAAAGAGGTGGTTAGAGCTGAAGTTTTAAAGCTACTCGATGTAGGAATCATCTACCCAATTTCAGATTCTAAGTGGGTGAGCCCTGTGCAAGTTGTTCCAAAGAAGTCCGGAATCACCGTTGTGAAGAATGAGAAGAATGAGCTAGTTCCTACACGAACTGTCACTGGTTGGAGAGTTTGCATTGATTACAGGAAGTTGAACACATCCACTAGAAAAGATCATTTTCCCTTGCCTTTTATTGATCAAATGCTTGAACGTTTATCTGGCCATGCTTACTATTGTTTTCTTGATGGTTTTTCAGGTTATAATCAAATTCCCATTGCTTCGGAGGACCAAGAGAAAACCACATTCACATGCCCATTTGGTACGTTTGCTTATAGAAGGATGCCATTCGGTTTGTGCAATGCCCCAGCAACTTTCCAAAGATGCATGATGTCAATCTTTTCAGATATGGTGGAACGATTCATTGAGGTATTTATGGATGATTTTTCAGTTTTTGGTTCCTCTTTTGATAATTGTCTTCACCACTTGTCTCTAGTGCTTAAAAGATGCCAGGAAACAAATCTGATTTTGAATTGGGAGAAGTGTCACTTCATGGTGAGACAAGGCATTGTGCTAGGCCATGTGATTTCAAGGCATTGTGCTAGGCATTGTGCTAGGCCATCTGAATTAGACTTGTTACTTGACTCCTTATAACCCAGAATTGAATTGTTATGGTGAATCGAATGCCCTAGTCTCCAATCCATTTTCCAGCCCTTCAAAATCACTCTTTGTTACACTTGTTTATTTGCTTTCATTTGCAATTTCAGTTTGCTCACTTCTTTTCACAATCACAATCACTCTCACTTAAATTCTGTTTTAGACTTAACTTCCTAACTTCTTGAATTTGGTAATCTAAAGTACATAACTAATTTGAACTTCTCAGTCTTCGTGGGTACGACCTCGTACTTGTCTTGCTATACTACTAATTGCACCGTACAATTGCGAGTTAACATAATATTAACAACAAATTTTGGCGCCGTTGCCGGGGACTGAACGAAAGTTCTTCCCTGGTTATGTGCCCAAGGTTACCCTATTCTTTTTAGTGTTTCTAATTAACTCAAGTTATTTTCTGTTTCAGGTAGTTTATGTCTAGAAATCCATTCCTTGAACAAGTGAGGTCTTCGTTCCAACGTTCCAAATCCTTGAACGCAGGACCATCGTTGCAACCCAACCGGGTGATCTCTGGAGTTCATAATCGTCTAGAAAGAGAGTTGTCAACTGCAAAAGAGCAAGCTCTTGCCACATTTTCAAGTCTTGCTCTCCACATTGATCTTCCTGGTTCTTCACCTTCAAATTCGGAAGCAAGTTCAGACCAAGAAGAAGAAGAGGAGATGGCTGCCAATGAGTTCATGGGAGAACTTGATATCCCAACAATTCCAGCATCTCCTTCAAGCATTTTGCTGCCCACTGTAGCTCGAAATTATGATCTTAAATCTTCTCATCTTAATATGTTGCCTTCCTTTTATGGTTTACCTAATGAAGATCCATTAACTCATATAAAGGATATTTTTAATGTTGTGAGTTCTTTTCCCTTGACAGGTGTGACGGAAGATGAACTTCGAATGAGAGTGTTTCCATACACTTTGAAGGATAAGGCAAAATACGTACAATCCTTTAGGAAACAAAGTGGAAGTTCAAGGCCAATCTTTTGCGGACCACATGCTAGAACAAGCAAATGCCCTTCAAGGAAGGAATCCTCAGAATGATCCTTACTCAAATACGTACAATCCGGGGTGGAGAAATCATCCTAATTTCAGGTGGAGCAATAATTCAAATGTGCAACAATCTCAAGGACCTCCCCCAGGATTCCAAATACAACAAAGGCAATTCCAGCAAGCTCCCCAACAAGTTCAAGAGCAAAGGGGTGATCAAATGGGAGAATTGCAAGACATGTTCAAGAAGTTCATGGGGCAACAGATGCAAACCAATCAGAATCTTCAAAATGCAGTAAACAAACTACAAGTGCAAGTTGGGCAGATTGCATCATCCATGAGCAATAGAGCATCTGGAACTTTTCCAAGCCAAACGGAGGTGAATCCAAGGCATCATGAGCAAGTTAAAGCAGTGCACATCTTGAGAAGTGGTAAACAAGTTGATAATAAGGTTGGAGATGCCAATGAAGAGCAAGAAGATGGAGAAAATGTGGAGATCATTCAGCCACCACAAAGGCAGCCCACAACTTCCCACAAACAGTCCCTCAATCCTTCTGGAAAGAGCACAGACCCTAAGGTATCATCTAATGCTGATCAAGTTCCAATTTCAACTAATGCTTCTAGGCCTATTGCACCCTTTCCCAGCAGGTTATCAAAGTCAAAGAAAGATCAAGGCTTGGGTGAGATAATGGAAATATTCAAGAAGGTGCAAATCAACATTCCACTGCTAAGTGCCATTGCTCAGATTCCAAAGTATGCAAAATTTTTGAAGGATCTATGCACTAACAAGAGGAGATTCAAAGAGCATGAACAGGTTGAATTAAGTGAAGAGGTGAGTGCAGTCTTACAAAGAAAGCTACCTCCAAAGCTAAAGGATCCAGGTTCGTTTTCTATACCTTGTATAGTTGGTGATTTTAAGTTTCAAAAAGCTTTGCTTGATCTTGGTGCATCCATTAACCTTATGCCATATCATGTGTATGAGAAACTTAACCTTGGTGAGTTGCAAGCCACATCTGTGAGCATTCAATTGGCAGATAGAACTATTAGGTACCCTAAGGGCATTCTAGAAGATGTTTTGGTGAGAGTAGAAGGCTTAATCTTGCCAGCTGATTTCTTAGTCTTGGAGATGGAAGAAGCACCAATTCCTGACAATGAATTGCCCCTCATCTTTGGCCGACCCTTCATGGCTACTGCTAAGACCACGATCGATGTAGCGCAAGGCACTCTCACCATGACCGTTAATGGAGAAACTGTTGCTTTCAAAGTGTTTGATGCCACGAATCTGCCAAATGATGTTCAAGATTGTTTTCAAATTGAAGTATTGAGAAATCTAGGGAATGAGAGATTTGATGGTCTTTCATATTCACTAGAAGCATGCTTGCTGCAAGGAGGAGCAGGGTGCTGCCCACATGTTCAATGCTACAATTCCTACACACAAGAAGGGGCTGCCCAAATTTGGAGATACTCCAATCATTCCTCCAGTTCTTTGTGATTCAGTTCATAATCAAAAAAGGAAAAGGAAAGCAGCAAGGAAGCGATGGAAAACGAAAACAAACTTGGTGAACAATCTTGCATTACATGAGGTGTCAATTGAGCCCAAATCCCCCCATTCACTATAGCAAGTTTGGATGTCCGGCTGAAGACATAAAACTTAGCGCTTCTTGGGAGGCAACCCAAGGTGACGTGGAGAAGATAGAACGTGCAAGAAGCTGCTTGCGTCCTAATCGCTTCAAAGGGGAGTTGTTTTCTAAACTCTAAAATTTGGTTATGTCTTTTCCTTATCTTCTTTCCTTTCATTTATGAGGCATTGCTTGTTCTTGTACTCTAAACATTGAGGACAATGTTTCATTTAAGTTTGGGGGGAGAGATTTAGTTATGTTGTTTCAAATTGTCAAAATTTTAAATTTTTAAGTGAGTTTAGTGTCTAAAAACGCAAGATTTTGTGAGTTGCTTTGCTATCCTTTCAAACACCTATGATAAGACTTGGATTTAACTTTAATATGGTTTTGCAGAAATCAATAGTCATTGTTTAAGGCCTGTGTGTGGTTCTGAGTTAACTTTGTCTTACATGCCATCCTTGCACTTATTGAGCACTTTGCCAAGTTAGTCCAATTTCTTGCTACTTGGAGACGTTATGCAATTCTACTTATTTCATGATTTTGGTTTCGTACTCTAGAACTTATTTGAATATCTCTTGAGACATTCTGTTGCCATACAATGCTTAGGAAGTGATTTAGGCCATGTTTGAACCGTTTGAGCCTTTCTAACCATCCCTCTACATGTATTCATCCCTAGTCAACCCATTTGAGCCTACGTAAAGCCTTTCTTTGTGTAAACCATTCCTACTATAATAAATCTCTGTTTCTTATCTTTACCTATTCTTTGAGCAATTAAAGCTATCTTCAAAAGAGAGTCATAAAGAAGCAAGGTTTTTAGAGCAAAAGTGATTCATTAGTGCCATAACCCAAGTGTTAAAAAGAAATAAGTTTGGGGGTATTGGTAACTAATCAAAAGAGGTAATGAAGTGTGACCAATGTAGTCACGGCCCTAGGGTGTTATAAGGAGAGATCATGGTGATCTAGGGTAAAGAGCCACAAAATTAGGCCAAATAAACACATTTGAAGGTGCTGAAATTATGTTGAAAATCTGCTCATGTATGTGTTCCTTGCTTGTTACAAAGTTCAATAATCTATCATGCTTTTACCTATGCTTTAGTTGTGCTCAAAATGTTGTTATATCTCCATGTCTCCTCTTTCATTCAACCACTACCCTAAGCCTCATTACAACCCTTGTAAAGTCCTTTTGATCCTTGGTATTGTATGGTATTATTGTGGAGAGCTGATTTGATAACGAGCTTATGGGGCTCGAAATTCTTGATTGTGCTCTAAGTGTGTGCGCATGTACTTATTTGAGTTGCAGGTGTTGTTCTGATTTGGCATTCACACACTACACGTAAGGATGTCATTGTAAGCTTTGTACACTCTTGAATCTTGTGTGGAACTTAAATTGTGATTGTTGTGTTTCTTTGAAACCATATACTTTGGTGATTCTTTGAGGATATTGTTTGGAAGGCCAGCTGCTTATTTTCTGTTTTCTAAGTTGTAGTTTTATTTTGTTTGCTCGAGGACTAGCAAAATCTAAGTTTGGGGGTATTTGATAAGTTCATAATTTCACACATTTGCTTGCCTTCATTACTTAGTAATTTTGTTTAGTTTCTCTTTATTTCGAGTCACTTATCTATGTTTGTGTGTTCTGTAGGTTATGGGAGCAAGAGATCACATTTGCTACAATCCATGCACATTAAGGGCTGATTGGCATGAGAGGAATACACTTGAGGCATTTGAAGCATTTGGTGCAAAAACGTGCAAAAATTGGAAACTGAGTTAGAAGTTCATTTTGGACTTATCTTCTTCATCCGAGCTTGGATTGGGCCAATGTTTGTGTGGTTGGATCAGAGACATTCTGAACTTCAAACTGGACATCTTAAAGTCATCTTTTCAGTCAGCCAAACCCAATTCGTGAGCCCATGAAAATATACATCATGCTGACATGAGGATGAGCTGATGGATGCTTGGTCATGCTGACATAATGATGAGCTAGGGCTGCTGGTGGGATTTATTGGTGAAGTGCAGCAACCCATTCTGATTATCTAAATACAAGTGTTGTATGCATTAGCCATATTGAATTCAGAATTATCTATACCCTCTCCCTATAAATACCACTTCCATTCCACATTCAAGACATTGAGATTGACATTCAGATTCAGACACACATTCACTTCATCCATTACTCCCATATACACATTCAGATTCACCACAAAGAGAGAAGAGAGCTAGCTGCAAAGGAGGGAGAGCTGGGAGCTATCCTGGAAACTACCTTGCTGCCACCAGCTAGTTCTTCTATTCTCTTTACTCTATCTATGTATTTCTTATTTTCTGTATTCATAATTATGTTTAACTAATCCATTTAGTTAGGGCTTAGGATGAAGCCCTAGTCATGAATATTCAATGTTATGGATGATTTCTTAGTTAATTGATTTCCTTGCTTTCATTGCCAAGTTGTTAACCTCTAGTTTATTATGTGCTTGATGTATGTTTTCTTGGAGTAGCTAACTAGGATTTTATGCATCTAGCACAGGTTGGGAAGGGGTTTAGATTCACCAATTCTACTCTCCTTTCACAAGCAACACATGAATGGCCTAAGAATCATTCAAGGGGTTAATAACCATAGGTTGACTAGGACAGATACCATGTTCTAGGACTTGTGTGATTATCATATTCTCAAGGAACTTAATGACTCTTGTATGCTTTATTCTAAGTAGATACCATGCTTAGGTTGCATATAAGGGATCACGTGTTGTGTAGATACCATGCACAATCACATGCCTTAAGAGAATCATGCATCCTGCACCTAGATACCATAGGCTTGTATGCGATAATCTATTGTTAATGAAGCTTGAGTCAATTTCTATGCATTCATAACTTGGATAGGAAGACTAGAGGTGGATTCCAAGGCTCTAACACTTCTCAATCATTGTTTCACAACTTGCTGATTGCTGCCATTGTTACTTTCCAGCACTTCCATTTCATTCTCTTGTTTTCATTTCAACAACAAAACCCCCCATTTCGAGTGCGTGTGTGGTGCTAGGATTCTGTCCTAGACCTTGCCATTTGTTAGTTTGTTTGTTTCTCTGTTTTCTGTTTTTCCAGCATTCTAAGTAATTTAACTTGCAACCAAGTTACCATTCTCCGTGGGATCGACCTCGTATTTACATAAGCTATACTATAAATGGTTCGTGCACTTGCGACAATTGAAGTTGCTATTTTTAATAACCCATTTTAGTTGTTAGGAATAGGCTCAACAAGTTTTTGGCGCCGTTGCCGGGGAACCGGTAACAATGGTGCTATACTTAAATTACTTTGAGTGTTTTTGTTTTTGTTAGTTTTATTTGTTATTTTCGTTGGTTTTTCTTTCTGTATTCAATTTTTCTTTTTAGTTGTTATCTCCATTTTCGTAACGAACTGCCATTGAACTTGAATTGTCCAATTTCTTACACCTATGGATTTCCGATCGAGCTCAAAACTTGGGCATCATCATAATATGGTGGGAGGAGTCATTTGGTGAGTTTTGAGTGAAATCCAATCGCTAGAACTATGCAATACACCAACCACTCCAATTCGTAACGAACTGCCTTTGAACTTGAATTGTCCAATTTCTTACACCTATGGATTTCCGATCGAGCTCAAAACTTGGGAATCATCATAATATGGTGGGAGGAGTCATTTGATGAGTTTTGAGTGAAATCCAGTCGCTAGAACTACGGAATACACCAACCACACATATATGGAACGAACTGCCTTTGAACCTGAATTGTCCAATTTCTTACCCCTATTGATTTCAGATCGAGCCCAAAACTTGGGCATCATCATAATATGGTGGGAGGAGTCATTTGGTGAGTTTTAAGTGAAATCCAATTGCTAGAACTACGGAATACACCAACCACTCCTATAAGGAACAAACTGCCTTTGATCCTGAATTGTCCAATTTCTTACCCCTATTGATTTCCGATCGAGCCCAAAACTTGGGCATCATCGTAATACGGTGGGAGGAGTCATTTGGTGGGTTTTGAGTGAAATCCAATCGCTGGAACTACGCAATACACCAACCACTCCAATTCGGAACGGACTACCTTTGAACTTGAATTGTCCAATTTCTTACACCTATGGATTTCCGATCGAGCCCAAAACTTGGACATCATCATAATATGGTGGGAGGAGTCATTTGGTGAGTTTTGAGTGAAATCCAATTGCTAAAACTATGCAATACACCGACCACTCCAATTCGGAACGAACTACCTTTAAACTTGAATTGTCCAATTTCTACCACCTATGGATTTCCGATCGAGCCCAAAACTTGGGCATCATACTATATGGTGGGAGGAGTCATTTGGTGAGTTTTGAGTGATATCCAATCACTAGAACTACGCAGTACAGAAACCACTCCGAGTCGGAACGAACTGCCTTTGAACTTGAATTGTCCAATTTCTTACACCTATGGATTTCCGATAGATCCCAAAACTTGGGCATCATCATAATGTTGTGGGAGGAGCCATTTGGTGAGTTTTGAGTGAAATCCAATCGCTAGAACTACGGAATACACCAACCACTCCTATAAAGAACGAACTGCCTTTGAACCTGAATTGTCCAATTTCTTAGCCCTATTGATTTCCGATAGAGCCCAAAACATGGGCATCATCATAATATGGTGGGAGGAGTCATTTGGTGAGGTTTGAGTGAAATCCAATCGCTAGAACTATGCAATACACCAACCGCTCCAATTCGGAACGAACTGCCTTTGAACTTGAATTGTCCAATTTCTTACCCCTATTGATTTCCGATCGAGCACAAAACTTGGGCATCGTCATAATATGGTGGGAGGAGTCATTTGGTGAGTTTTGAGTGAAATCGAATTGCTAGAACTATGCAATACACCAGCCACTCCAATTCGGAACGAATTGCCTTTGAACCTGACTTGTCCAACTTCTTACCCCTATTGACTTCCGATCGAGCACAAAACTTGGGCATCATCATAATACGGTGGGAGGAGTCATTTGGTGAGTTTTGAGAGAAATCCAATCGCTAGAACTATGCAATACACCAACCACTCCAATTCGTAACGAACTGCCTTAGAACTTGAATTATCCAATTTCTTACACCTACGGATTTCCGATCGAGCTCAAAACCAGGGCATAATCATAATATGGTGGGTTTTGAGTGAAATCCAATCGCTAGAACTACGGAATACACAAACCACTCCTATAAGGAAAGAACTGCATTCGACCTGAAATGTCCAATTTCTTACCCCTATTGATTTCCGATCGAGCCCAAAACTTGGGCATCATCATAATATGGTGGGAGGAGTCATTTGGTGAGTTTTGAGTGAAATCCAATCGCTAGAACTACGGAATACACCAACCACTCCTATAAGGAAAGAACTGCATTCGAACTTGAATTGTCCAATTTCTTACCACTATTGATTTCCGATCGAGCCCAAAACTTGGGCATCATCATAATATGGTGGGAGGAGTCATTTGGTGAGTTTTGAGTGAAATCCAATCCCTAGAACTATGCAATACACCAACCACTCCAATTCGGAACGAACTGCCTTTGAACTTGAATTCTCCAATTTCTTACACCTATGGATTTCCGTTCGAGCCCAAAACTAGGGTATCATCATAATATGGTGGGAGGAGTCATTTGGTGAGTTTTGAGTGAAATCCAATCGCTAGAACTACGGAATACACCAACCACTCCTATAAGGAACGAATTGCCTTTGAACCTAAATTGTCCAATTTCTTGCCCCAATTGATTTCCGATCGAGCCCAAAACTTGGGCATCATCGTTATATGGAGGGGGGAGTCATTTGGTGAGTATTGCTATAAGGAAAGAACTGCCTTTGAACATGAATCGTCCAATTTCTTAGCCCTATTGATTTCCGATCGAGACCGAAACTTGGGCATCATCATAATATGGTGGGAGGAGTCATTTGGGGAGTTTTGAGTGAAATCCAATCGCTACAACTATGCAATACACCAACCACTCCAATTCGGACCGAACTGCGTTTGAACTTGAATTGTCCAATTTCTTACACCTATGGATTTCCAATCGAGCCCAAAAATATGGTGGGAGTAGTCATTTGGTGAGTTTTGAGTGTAATCCAATCGCTAGAACTACGGAATACACCAACCACTCCTATAAGGAACGAATTGCCTTTGAACCTGAATTGTCCAATTTCTTACCCCTATTGATTTCCGATCGAGCTCAAAACCTGGGCACCATCATAATATGGTGGTAGTACTGATTTGGTGAGTTTTGAGTGAAATCCAATCGCTAGAACTATGCAATACACCAACCACTCCAATACGGAAGGAACTGCCTTTGAACTTGAATTGTCCAATTTCATACACCTATGGATTTCCGATCAAGCCCAAATATGGGCACCATCATAATATGGTGGGAGGAGTCATTTGGAGAGTTTTGAGTGAAATCCAATCGCTAGAACTACGGAATACACAAACCACTCCTATAAGGAACGAACTGCCTTTGAACTTGAATTGTCCAATTTCTTACCCCTATTGATTTCCGATCGAGCTCAAAACCTGGGCACCATCATAATATGTTGGGAGGAGTGATTTGGTGAGTTTTGAGTGAAATCCAATCGCTAGAACTATGCAATACACCAACCACTCCAATTCGGAACGAACTGCCTTTGAACCTGAATTGTCCAATTTCTTACCCCTATTCATTTCCAATCGAGCCCAAAACTTGGGCATCATCATATTATGGTGGGAGGAGTCCTTTGGTGACTTTTGAGAGAAATCCAATCGTTACAACTATGCAATGCACCAACCACTCCAATTCGAAACGAACTGCCTTTGAACTTGAATTGTCCAAGTTCTTACACCTATGGATTTCCGATAGAGCCCAAAACTTGGGCATCATCATAATGTTGTGGGAGGAGTTATTTGGTGAGTTTTGAGTGAAATCCAATCGCTAGAACTACGGAATACACCAACCACTCCAATTCGGAACGAACTGCCTTCGAACCTGAATTGTCCAATTTCTTACCCCTATAGATTTCCGATCGATCCCAAAACTTGGGCATCATCATAATATGGTGGGAGGAGTCATTTGGTGAGTTTTCAGTGAAATCCAATCGCTAGAACTACGGAATACACCAAATACTCCTATCAGGAACGAACTGCCTTCGAACCTGAATTGTCCAATTTCTTACCCGACTGATTTCCGAACGAGCCCAAAACTTGGGCATCATCATAATATGGGGGGAGGAGTCATTTGGAGAGCTTTGAGTGAAATCCAATAGCTAGAACTACGGAATACACCAACTACTCCTATAAGGAAAGAACTGCATTCGAACCTGAATTGTCCAATTTCTTACCCCTATTGATTTTTGATCGAGCCCAAAACTTGGGCATCATCATAATATTGTGGGAGGAGTCATTTGGTTAGTTTTGAGTGAAATCCAATCCCTAGAACTATGCAATACACCAACCACTTCAATTCGTAACGAACTGCCTTTGAACTTGAATTCTCCAATTTCTTACACCTATGGATTTCCGATAGAGCCCAAAACTTGGGTATCATCATGATATGGTGGGAGGAGTCATTTGGTGAGTTTTAAGTGAAATCCAATCGCTAGAACTACGAAATACACCAACCACTCCTATCAGGAACGAACTGCCTTTGAACCTGAATTGTCTAATTTCTTACCCCTATTGATTTCCGATCGAGCTCAAAACCTGGGCACCATCATAATATGCTTGGAGGAGTGATTTGGTGAGCCTTGAGTGAAATCCAATCGCTAGAACTATGCAATACACCAACCACTCCAATTCGAAACGAACTGCTTTTGAACCTAAATTGTCCAATTTCTTACCCCTATTGAATTCCGATCGAGCAAAAAACTTGGGCATCATCATAATATGGGGGGAGGAGTCATTTGGTGAGCTTTGAGTGAAATCCAATCGCTAGAACTACGGAATACACCAACTACTCCTATAAGGAAAGAACTGCATTCGAACATGAATTGTCCAGTTTCTTACCCCTATTGATTTCCAATAGAGCCCAAAACTTGGGCATCATCATAATATGGTGGGAGGAGTCATTTGGTATGTTTAGAGTGAAATCCAATCGCTAGAACTACGGAATACACCAACCACTCATATAAGGAAAGAACTGCATTCGAACCTGAATTGTCCAATTTCTTACCCCTATTGATTTCCGATCGAGCCCAAAACTTGGGCATCATCATAATATGGTGGGAGCAGTCATTTGGTGAGTTTTGAGTGAAATCAACCGCTAGAACTACGGAATACACAAAGTACTCCTATAAGGAAAGAACTGCATTCGAACCTGAATTGTCCAATTTCTTACCCCTATTGATTTCCGATCGAGCCCAAAACTTGGGCATCATCATAATATGGTGGGAGGAGTCATTTGGTGAGTTTAAAGTGAAATCCAATCGCTAGAACTACGGAATACACCACCACTCCTATAAGGAACGAACTGCCTTAGAACCTGAATTGTCCAATTTGTTGCCCCAATTGATTTCCGATCGAGCCCAAAACTTGGGCATCATCGTTCTATGGAGGGGGGAGTCATTTGGTGAGTATTGAGTGAAATCCAATCGCTAGAACTACGGAATACAATAACCACTCCTATAAGGAACGAACTGCCTTTGAACATGAATCGTCCAATTTCTTAGCCCTATTGATTTCCGATCGAGCCCTAAACTTGGGCATCATCATAATATTGTGGGAGTAGTCATTTGGTGAGTTTTGAGTGAAATCCAATCGCTAGAACTACGGAATACAATAACCACTCCAATTCGGAACGAACTGCCTTTGAACCTGAATTTTCCAATTTCTTACCCCTATAGATTTCCGATCGATCCCAAAACTTGGGCATCATCATAATATGGTGGGAGGAGTCATTTGTTGAGTTTTGAGTGAAATCCAATCGCTAGAACTATGCAATACACCACCCACTCGAATTCGTAACGAACTGCCTTTGAACTTGAATTGTCCAATTTCTTACACCTATGGATTTCCGATCGATCCCAAAACTTGGGCATCATCATAATATGGAGGGGGGAGTCATTTGGTGAGTATTGAGTGAAATCCAATCACTAGAACTATGCAATACACCAACCACTCCAATTCGGAACGAACTGCCTTTGACAATGAATTCTCCAATTTCTTACACCTATAGATTTTTGATCGAGCCCAAAACTTGGGTATCATCATAATTTGGTGGGAGGAGTCATTCGGTGAGTTTTGAGTGAAATCCCATCGCTAGAACTACGGAATACACCAGCCACTCCTATCAGGAACGAACTGCCTTCGAACCTGTATTGTCCAATTTCTTACACTATTGATTTCCGATCGAGGCCAAAACTTGAGCATCATCATAATATGGTGGGAGCAGTCATTTGGTGAGTTTTCAGTGAAATCCAATCGCCAGAACTACGGAATACACCAACCACTCCTATAAGGAAAGAACTGCATTCGAACCTGAATTGTCCAATTTCTTACCCCTATTGATTTCCAATCGAGCCCAAAACTTGGGCATCATCATAATATGGTGGGAGGAGTCATTTGGTGAGTTTTGAGTGAAATCCAATCCCTAGAACTACGGAATACACCAACCACTCCTAGAAGGAAAGAATTGCATTCGAACCTGAATTGTCCAATTTCTTACCCCAATTGATTTCCGATCGAGCCCAAAACTTGGGCATCATTATAATATGGTGGGAGGAGTCATTTGGTGAGTTTTGAGTGAAATCCAATCCCTAGAACTATGCAATACACCAACCACTCCAATTCGGAACGAACTGCCTTTGAACTTGAATTGTCCAAGTTCTTACACCTATGGATTTCCGATCGAGCCCAAAACTTGGGCATCATCGTTATATGGAGGGGGGAGTCATTTGGTGAGTATTGCTATAAGGAACGAATTGCCTTTGAACATGAATCGTCCAATTTCTTAGCCCAATTGATTTCCGATCGAGCCCGAAACTTGGGCATCATCATAATATGGTGGGAGGAGTCATTTGGTGAGTTTTGAGTGAAATCCAATCGCTAGAACTATGCAATACACCAACCACTTCAATTTGGACCGAACTGCGTTTGAACTTGAATTGTCCAATTTCTTACACCAATGGATTTCCAATCGAGCCCAAAACTTGGCCATCATCATAAAATGGTGGGAGTAGTCATTTGGCGAGTTTTGAGTGAAATCCAATCGCTAGAACTACGGAATACACCAACCACTCCTATAAGGAACGAACTGCCTTTGACCAGAATTGTCCAATTTCGTACCCCTATTGATTTCCGATCGAGCTCAAAACCTGGGCACCATCATAATACGGAGGGAGTACTGATTTGGTGAGTTTTGAGTGAAATCCAATCGCTAGAACTATGCAATACACCAACCACTCCAATACGGAACATACTGCCTTTGAACTTGAATTGTCCAATTTCATACACCTATGGATTTCCGATCGAGCCCAAATATGGGCACCATCATAATATGGTGGGAGGAGTCATTTGGTGAGTTTTGAGTGAAATCCAATCGCTAGAACTACGGAATACACAAACCACTCCTATAAGGAACGAACTGCCTTTGAACTTGAATTGTCCAATTTCTTACCCCTATTGATTTCCGATCGAGCTCAAAACCTGGGCACCATCATAATATGCTGGGAGGATTGATTTGGTGAGTTTTGAGTGAAATCCAATCGCTAGAACTATGCAATACACCAACCACTCCAATTCGGAACGAATTGCCTTTGAACATGAATAGTCCAATTTCTTACCCCTATTAATTTCCGATCGAGCCCAAAACTTGGGCATCATCATAATATGGTGGGAGGAGCCATTTGGGGAGTTTTGAGTGAAATCCAATCGCTACAACTATGGAATGCACCAACCACTCCAATTCGGAACGAACTGCCTTTGAAGTTGAACTGTCCAAGTTCTTACAACTATGGATTTCCGATTGAGCCCAAAACTTGGGCATCATCATAAAATCGTGGGAGGAGTCATTTGGTGAGTTTTGAGTGAAATCCAATCGTTAGAACTACGGAATACACCAACCACTCCTATAAGGAACGAACTGCCTTTGAACCTGAATTGTCCAATTTCTTACACCTATGGATTTCCGATCGAGCCCAAAACTTTGGCATCATCATAATATGGGGGGAGGAGTCATTTGGTGAGTTTTGAGTGAAATCCAATCGCTAGAACTACAGAATACACCAACCACTCCTATAAGGAAAGAACTGCGTTGGAACCTGAATTGTCCAATTTCTTACCCCTATTGATTTCCGATCGAGCCCAAAACTTGGGCATCATCATAACATGGTGGGAGGAGTCCATTGGTAAGTTTTGAGATTAATCCAATCGCTACAACTATGCAATGCACCAACCACTCCAATTCGAAACGAACTGCCTTTGAACTTGAATTGTCCAGGTTATTACACCCATGGATTTCCGATAGAGCCCAAACCTTGGGCATCATTATAATATGGTGGGAGGAGTCATTTGGTGAGTTTTGAGTGAAATCCAATCGCTAGAACTACGCAATACACCAACCACTCCTATAAGGAAAGAACTGCATTCGAACCTGAATTGTCCAATTTCTTACCCCTATTGATTTCCGATCGAGCCCAAAACTTGGGCATCATCATAATATGGTGGGAGGAGTCATTTGGTGAGTTTTGAGTGAAATCCAATCGCTAGAACTACGGAATACACCAACCACTCCTATAAGGAACGAACTGCCTTTGAACCTGAATTCTCCAATTTCTTACCCCTATTGATTTCCGATCGAGCCCAAAACCTGGGCATCATCATAATATGGTGGGAGGAGTCATTTGGTGAGTTTGGCTTGAAGTCCAATTGCTAAAACTACGGAATACATAAACCACTCCTATAAGGAACGAACTGCCTTCGAACCTGAATTGTCCAATTTCTTACACCGATGGATTTCCGATCGAGCCCAAAACTTGGGCATCATCATAAAATCGTGGGAGGAGTCATTTGGTGAGTTTTGAGTGAAATCCAATCGTTAGAACTACGGAATACACCAACCACTCCTATAAGGAACGAACTGCCATTGAACCTGAATTGTACAATTTCTTACCCCTGTTGATTTCCGATCGAGCCCAAAACTTGGGCATCATCATAATATGGTGGGAGGAGTCATTTGGTGAGTTTTGAGTGAAATCCAATCGTTAGAACTACGGAATACACCAACCACTCCTATCAGGAACGAACTGCCTTCGAACCTGAATTGTCCAATTTCTTACCCTATTGATTTCCGATCGAGCCCAAAACTTGGGCATCATCATAATATGGTGGGAGGAGTCATTTGGTGACTTTTGAGTGAAATCCAATCGCTAGAACTATGCAATACACCAACCACTCCAATTCGGAACGAACTGCCTTTGAACCTGAATTGTCCAATTTCTTACCCCTATTGATTTCCGATCGAGCCCAAAACTTGGGCATCATCATAATATGGTGGGAGGAGTCATTTGGTGAGTTTTGAGTGAAATCCAATTGCTAGAACTATGGAATACACCAACCACTCCTATCAGGAACAAACTGCCTCTGAACCTGAATTCTCCAATGTCTTACCCCTATTGATTTCCGATCGAGCCCAAAACTTGGGCATCATCATAATATGGTGGGAGGAGTCATTTGGTGACTTTTGAGTGAAATCCAATCGCTAGAACTATGCAATACACCAACCACTCCAATTCGGAACGAACTGCCTTTGAACCTGAATTGTCCAATTTCTTACCCCTATTGATTTCCGATAGAGCCCAAAACTTGGGCATCATCATAATATGGTGGGAGGAGTCGTTTGGTGAGTTTTGAGTGAAATCCAATCGCTAGAACTATGCAATACACCAACCACTCCTATAAGGAACGAACTGCCTTTGAACCTGAATTCTCCAATTTCTTACCCCTATTGATTTCCGATCGAGCCCAAAACTTGGGCATCATCATAATATGGTGGGAGGATTCATTTGGTGAGTTTTGAATGAAATCCAATCTCTAGAACTACGGAATACACCAACCACTCCTATAAGGAACGAACTGCCTTTGAACCTGAATTCTCCAATTTCTTACCCCTATTGATTTCCGATCGAGCCCAAAACTTGGCCATCAACATAATATGGTGGGAGGAGTCATTTGGTGATTTTGGTGTGAAATCCAATTGCTAAAACTACGGAATACAAAAACCACTCCTATAAGGAACGAACTGCCTTTGAACCTGAATTATCCAATTTCTTACCCCTATTGATTTCAGATCGATCCCAAAACTTGGGCATCATCATAACATGGTGGGAGGAGTCATTTGGTGAGTTTTAAGGGAAATCCCATCGCTAGAACTATGCAATACACCAACCACTCCAATTCGGAACGAACTGCCTTTGAACTTGAATTGTCCAATTTCTTACACCTATGGATTTCCGATAGAGCCCAAAACTTGGGCATCATCATAATATGGTGGGTGTTTGTACCAAAATTTGCACTTTTTGGCCAAACTCTCCATGCTAGCCAAAATACATTTGGACTTATTTTTTACTCATCAGCCCAACTGGCTATTCGGGCTCCACTTGCCAAAAATTGGAAAAGAAGCCCATATCATTCCAAGAGATAAAATAAGCCAAAATAGCTTTCCCAAGATCCAGATTTTGAAACTTGAGGTCTGACCTTCATTAACTCAAGACCATATCAATAGAAAGGTAAAAGCAAAAGTTATCTCCTATAGCCATTTAAGTCTCAGGAACTACAAACCCGTGTGGTCTCATCAGTTAAGATATTTTGAAGCACAAGTTGCAAGAATGACCAGAAGGTATTCAAAAGGAATTCTTAGAGAAAGCATGTTGAGTATCTCTACAATACATCCATGTGCCTTCAAAAGAGGGATATTTTCTTCACAAGTTACAGGGAAAAGATATTCATCACAACTGATATTTTCCAGGAGATATTTTCCAGATATTTTTAGGAACCAAAATTCCTATAAATACAAGGGATGAGAGCTGAAGAAAGGAGACCCAACAATCAACAAAACAAATACAAAAGAAACAATCAGTTCACTGATCATTCTAGCCTTCAATAGAAGCAAAGCCAACAAAGGTACCAAGAACCTTCAAAGCTATCCTTGAGATTCTGCTTAGAATTCCCAGCCACTCACAACTCAACTTGATTATAGCTCTGCCAATTTCAACATTGGTATCGATTTCCAGCTAATATTTATTAGTTGAAGGTGCAGCTAGTCCAGTCCAGCCTGACGGTCCAGTCCAGTCCAGTCCAGCCTGACAGTCCAGTCCAGCCTGACAGTCCAGTCCAGTCCAGCCACACAATCCAGTGCAGTCCAGCTTGACTAAAATAGTCTCAGAAATGGCATTTCAGGCAGAATTCGAAGTCCAATATTTTGATGTATTTCTGGACTTAGCAGTTCCTTTCATTTACTGTATTTCAAACAGTTCTCCTTGAACTTGTTTTTATGTTCAAACACTTGTATTTTTGCTTTACTTCCCAGTTTTATTTAGATAAATTATGAAGTCCTTACCAGTCTAAGGCATAGAAAAGAACTTACTTGGGATATATTCCTCACCCAAATTCACAATCGTCTGTTCAAAGTCAATAGCTTGGGGCGCAAATTATTCTTATTTTCAAGTCCGTTAGAATTGAAAAGTTGCTAACGGTGGCACGCTCGACACACAAAGAAAGTTAATTTATTGACCAACCATGGTCTTTGGATTAATGGGGAACTTTACCCTACCATCACAGGTACTAAACACAAAAACGGGTGAACACTTTGGCACACCCAGTGGGACTTCTAAATAAGCATATTACCGAAAATTTTGTTGGTGTATGAATATTGGAAGTGCAAGCTTGGAAATACAGGTTATCATGGTAGGACATTGAAGCATGAATTACGATGACTATGATTCGGAAGATAGCGATGAGTGGCAAATTCAGCATGAGCCAAATGGCGAACAGGGTTGCATGTCTTATCTAGGTTGCCAAAATAACCAAAGTTATTATTCTGAAAAGAATAATAGCCAACTTGGGTACATGTCATATAGCCAGAGTAGTGAAAGTTATTATTCTGAAAGGAATAATAGCCAAGATGGCTACAAATTAGCTTGCTCAGACAACCAGGACATCACAAGTTATTCTCCTGAAAAGAATAAAAGCCCACAAGGTTGTAAGGAACAACCTCCATGTATTCAAGATACTTATTCAAGTAGTGGAGGAAGCCAAGGTTATTATTACAACATTAATAATGTTGAGTATAACCAACATGGTGGCTATGAATATAGTTTTAATCATTATGACTATTTGCCAAATTATGGTGATGAAAATTATGATGATCAAACTTATTTTAATGGTTACAAAGAGCCATTTTGTGGTTCTAGTAGTCAACAAAAGCCAATATGTCGTTCTACTTCTAGCCATGTTTCAAAGAAGCTCCATAAAAATTCAGGCATAATACATGTGAAACCAAATTTTGGTTCCAACATGTATAATGTTGATGCTATTCATGAAGAAAGAGCTAAAACCCAAAGGCGTACAGAAAAGTTAGAAGTCATGATCAAAATCCATGGAGCCTTCACCCAGTTGACTGAACAATGGAAAATACGCCAAAAGGGAATTAAAAGAGCTCCAAAAAGAATTTAAAGAGTTCAGAAAGGAGGAGGACAAGGCTCGGCAAAAGCACCATCAAAAGAGGAAAGAGAACAAAATCAGGATCAACTCATTATCCATTGGTAGTGAGTCACAAATTTTTCCAATTTTGGAAGAAAAAATGGAGAAAACTTTGGTGATTCAAGAGCCAAAAAGTGATGAGGTTTCTCTTTCAAGTGAGTCACCAATTCCTCTAGTCGTTGAAAAACAAGAAATTGTGGAATGTTTGGTGATTCAAGAAGGAAAATGTGATGAAAAACCAAGGGGGGAAGACCCACAAATTACTTTCTATGAAGACCAAAATATGGTTGAAATAGAAAATTCAAAGATTGACATGATTATGGGTGACAAAGCCAATTTGTCAAGGCCACTAATTAACGGCTATGTTGGAAAGTAAGGCCACAATTGGCCAAAATATAACCATACTTGGGGGGCAAGAGAATTCATCTTATTTGGAGCCCAATGAGCAAGAAAATTCCACCACTCTTCTTGCTAAATCACTTCATGGCCTACAAAAACATGAGATTCATGTTGAAAATGCAAAAAAATCAAGGCTTGGAGTGAAACATGGTTGGCCTCCCCCTATGGTGCAAGGTTTGAGTGCTCTATTTTAGCTAGACTAATGAATAAATTCAGGCAGAACTGGTGGCAGAATTGTAATTTCAGCCAGAATTGATGGCAGAGTTGTAAATTCATTGGTGGCAGAGTTGTAATTTCAGCCAGAATTGGTGGCAGAATTGTAATTTCAGGCAGAATTGGTGGCAGAATTATAAATTCATGCAGAATTTGTGCCAAGACAGCCAGAACAGAGCCAAAACATTGCCAGAACAGCCAAAACAGAGCCAAAACGCTGCCAGAACAGCCAGAACTGAGCCAAAACGCTGCTAGAACAGCCAGAACTGAGTCAAAACGCAGCCATAACAGCTAGAACTGAGCTAAAACGAGGCAAGAACATCTAGAACTGAGCCAAAACAGTGACAGAACAGCTAGAACAGGGTCAAAATGGTCTCGAAACAAGCAAAAAATGGGCGAATAGCACCACAATTTTGGTATGTTTGCTTGAATTCACGGAGATTCGGGGGCATATTGTCAAATTCGCATCAAATTCTACACTTTTTCATATGGCCATGCATTTTTCATCCATCCACATACTGATCGGCAAATTTTGCTAAAACTATAATTTTCATGAATTTTGCCCAAATTCATGAAAACTCGGGGGCATTGTTTGTACCAAAATTTGCACTTTTTGGCCAAACTCTCCATGCTAGCCAAAATACATTTGGACTTATTTTTTACTCATCAGCCCAACTGGCTATTCGGGCTCCACTTGCCAAAAATTGGAAAAGAAGCCCATATCATTCCAAGAGATAAAATAAGCCAAAATAGCTTTCCCAAGTTCCCAGATTTTGAAACTTGAGGTCTGACCTTCATTAACTCAAGACCATATCAATAGAAAGGTAAAAGCAAAATTTATCTCCTATAGCCATTTAAGTCTCAGGAACTACAGACCCGTCTGGTCTCATCAGTTAAGATATTTTGAAGCACAAGTTGCAAGAATGACCAGAAGGTATTCAAAAGGAATTCTTAGAGAAAGCATGTTGAGTATCTCTGCAAAACATCCATGTGCCTTCAAAAGAGGGATATTTTCTTCACAAGTTACAAGGAAAAGATATTCATCACAACTGATATTTTCCAGGAGATATTTTCCAGATATTTTTAGGAACCAAAATTCCTATAAATACAAGGGATGAGAGCTAAAGAAAGGAGACCCAACAATCAACAAAACAAATACAAAAGAAACAATCAGTTCACTGATCATTCTAGCCTTCAATAGAAGCGAAGCCAACAAAGGTACCAAGGACCTTCAAAGCTATCCTTGAGATTCTGCTTAGAATTCCCAGCCACTCACAACTCAACTTAATTATAGCTCTGCCAATTTCAACATTGGTATCGATTTCCAGCTAATATTTATTAGTTGAAGGTGCAGCCAGTCCAGTCCAGCCTGACGGTCCAGTCCAGTCCAGTCCAGTCCAGCCTGACGGTCCAGTCCAGTCCAGTCCAGTCCAGCCTGACGGTCCAGTCCAGTCCAGTCCAGTCCAGCATGACGGTCCAGTCCAGTCCAGTCCAGTCCAGCTTGACAGTCCAGTCCAGTCCAGCCACACAATCCAATGCAGTCCAGCCACACAATCCAGTGCAGTCCAGCTTGACTAAAATAGTCTCAGAAATGGCATTTCAGGCAGAATTCGAAGTCCAATATTTTGATGTATTTCTGGACTTAGCAGTTCCTTTCATTTACTGTATTTCAAACAGTTCTCCTTGAACTTGTTTTTATTTTCAAACACTTGTATTTTTGCTTTACATCCCAGTTTTATTTAGATAAATTATGAAGTCCTTACCAGTCTAAGGCATAGAAAAGAACTTACTTGGGATATATTCCTCACCCAAATTCACAATTGTCTGTTCAAAGTCAATAGCTTGGGGCGCAAATTATTCTAATTTTTAAGTCCGTTAGAATTGAAAAGTTGCTAACGGTGGCACGCTCGACACGCAAAGAAAGTTAATTTATTGACCAACCATGGTCTTTGGATTAATGGGGAACTTTACCCTACCATCACAGGTACTAAACACAAAAACGGGTGAACAGTGGGAGGAGTCATTTGGGCTGCTTTCAGTGAAATCCAATCGCTAGAACTACGGAATACACCAACCACTCCTATAAGGAACGAACTGCCTTTGAACCTGAATTGTCCAATTTCTTACCCCAATTGATTTCCGATCGAGCCCAAAACTCGGTCATCATCATAATATGGACGGAGGAGTCATTTGGTGAGTTTTGAGTGAAATCAAGTCGCTTGAACTATGCAATACACCAACCACTCCAATTCGGAACGAACTGCCTTTCAACTTGAATTCTCCAATTTCTTACACCTATGGATTTCCGATCGAGCCCAAAACTTGGGCATCATCCTAATATGGTGGGAGGAGTCATTTGGTGAGTTTTGGGTGAAATTAAATCGCTAGAACTATGGAATACACCAACCACTCCTATAAGGAACGAACTGCCCTCGAACCTGAATTGTACAATTTCTTACCCCTATTGATTTTCGATCGAGCCCAAAACTTGGGCATCACCATAATATGGTGGGAGGAGTCATTTGGTGAGTTTTGAGTGAAATCCAATCGCTAGAACTACGAAATACACCAACCACTCCTATAAGGAACGAACTGCCTTTGACCCTGAATTGCCCAATTTCTTACCCCTGTTGATTTCCGATCGAGCCCAAAACTTAGGCATCATCAAAATATGGTGGGAGGAGTCATTTGGTGAGTTTTGAGTGAAATCCATTCGTTTGAACTACACAATACAACAACCACTCCAATTCGGAACGAACTGCCTTTGAACTTGAATTCTCCAATTTCTTACACCTATGGATTTCCGATCGAGCCCAAAACTTGGGCATCATCAAAATATGGTGGGAGGAGTCATTTGGTGAGTTTTGAGAGAAATCCAATCGCTAGAGCTACGGAATACACCAACCACTCCTATCAGGAACAAACTGCCTTTGAACCTGAATTCTCCAATTTCTTACCCCTATTGATTTCCGATCGAGCCCAAAACTTGGGCATCATCATAATATGGGGGAGGAGTCATTTGGTGAGTCTTGAGTGTAATCCAATCGCTAGAACTACGGAATACACCAACCACTCCTATAAGGAATGAACTGCCTTTGAACCTGAATTGTCCAATTTCTTACCCCTTCTGATTTACGATCGAGCCCAAAACTTGGGCATCATCATAATATGGTGGGAGTAGTCATTTGTTGAGTTTTAAGGGAAATCCAATCGCTAGAACTATGCAATACACCAACCACTCCAATTTGGAACGAACTGCCTTTGAACTTGAATTGTCCAATTTCTTACACCTATGGATTTCCGATAGAGCCCAAAACTTGGGCATCATCATAATATGGTGGGAGGAGTCATTTGGTGAGTTTTGAGTGAAATCAAGTCGCTTGAACAACGAAATACACCAACCACTCCAATTTGGAACGAACTGCCTTTCAACTTGAATTCTCCAATTTCTCACCCCTATGGATTTCCGATCGAGCCCAAAACTTGGGCATCATCATAATATGGTGGGAGGAGTCATTTGGTGAGTTTGGTGTGAAATCCAATTACTAAAACTACGGAATACGAAAACCACTCCTATAAGGAAAGAACTGCCTTTGAACCTGAATTGTCCAATTTCTTACCCCATTTGATTTACGATCGAGCCCAAAACTTGGGCATCATCATAATATGGTGGGAGAAGTCATTTGGTGAGTTTTAAGGGAAATCCAATTGCTAGAACTATGCAATACACCAACCACTCCAATTCGGAACGAACTACCTTTGAACTTGAATTGTCCAATTTCTTACACCTATGGATTTCTGATAGAGCCCAAAACTTGGGCATCATCATAATATGGTGGGAGGAGTCATTTGGGCGGTTTTGAGTGAAATCCAATCGCTAGAACTACAGAATACACCAACCACTCCTATAAGGAACGAACTGCCTTTGAACCTGAATTGTCCAATTTCTTACCCCTATTGATTTCCGATCGAGGCCAATACTCGGGCATCATCATAATATGGCGGGAGGAGTCATTTGGTGAGTTTTGAGTGAAATCAAGTCGCTTGAACAATGAAATACACCAACCACTCCAATTCGGAACGAACTGCCTTTCAACTTGAATTCTCCAATTTCTTACCCCTATGGATTTCCGATCGAGGCCAAAACTTGGGCATCATCATAATATGGTGGGAGGAGTCATTTGGGCTGTTTTGAGTGAAATCCAATCGCTAGAACTACGGAATACACCAACCACTCCTATAAGGAACGAACTGCCTTTGAAATTGAATTCTCCAATTTCTTACCCCTATTGATTTCCGATCGAGCCCAAAACTTGGCCATCAACATAATATGGTGGGAGGAGTCATTTGATGAGTTTGGTGTGAAATACAATTGCTAAAACTACGGAATACAATAACCACTCCTATAAGGAACGAACTACCTTTGAACCTGAATTGTCCAATTTCTTACCCCTATTGATTTCCGATCGAGCCCAAAACTTGGGCATCACCATAATATGGTGGGAGGAGTCATTTGGGGAGTTTTGAGTGAAATCCAATCGCTAGAACTACGAAATACACCAACCACTCCTATAAGGAACGAAGTTCCTTTGACTCTGAATTGTCCAATTTCTTACCCCTATTGATTTACGATCGAGACCAAAACTTGGGCATCATCATAATATGGTGGGAGTAGTCATTTGGTGAGTTTTAAGGGAAATCCAATCGCTAGAACTATGCAATACACCAACCACTCCAATTCGGAATGAACTGCCTTTGATCTTGAACTGTACAATTTCTTACACCTGTTGATTTCCGATAGAGCCCAAAACTTGGGCATCATCGTAATATGGTGGGAGGAGTCATTTGGGCTGTTTTGAGTGAAATCCAATCACTAGAACTACGGAATACACCAACCCCTCCTATAAGGAACGAACTGCCTTTGATCCTGAATTCTCCAATTTCTTACCCCTATTGATTTCCGATCGAGCCCAAAACTTGGGCATCATCCTAATATGGTGGGAGGAGTCATTTGGTGAGTTTTGGGTGAAATTAAATCGCTAGAACTATGGAATACACCAACCACTCCTATAAAGAACGAACTGCCCTCGAACCTGAATTGTACAATTTCTTACCCCTATTGATTTCCGATGGAGCCCAAAACTTGGCCATCACCATAATATGGTGGGAGGAGTCATTTGGGGAGTTTTGAGTGAAATCCAATCGCTAGAACTACGAAATACACCAACCACTCCTATAAGGAACGAAGTTCCTTTGACCCTGAATTGCCCAATTTCTTACCCCTATTGATTTCCGATCGAGCCCAAAACTTAGGCATCATCAAAATATGGTGGGAGGAGTCATTTATTGTGTTTGGAGTGAAATCCAATAGCTAGAACTAAGCGAAACACCTACCACTCCATGTAAGGAACGAATTGGGTGCGAACTTGAATTGTCCAATTTCTTACACCTATGGATTTCTGATCGAGCCCAAAACTTGGGCATCATCAAAATATGGTGGGAGGAGTCATTTGGTGAGTTTGGAGTGAAATCGAATTGCTAGAACAATGGTATACACAAACCACTCCCATAAGGAACGAACTGCCTTTGAACCTGAATTTACCAATTTCTTACTCCTATTGATTTCCGATCGAGCCCAAAGGTTGGGCATCGTCATAATAGGGTGGGAGGAGTCATTTGGTGAGTTTTGAGTGAAATCCAATCTCTTGAACTACGGAATACACCAACCACTCCTATAAGGAACGTACTGCCTTTGAACCTGAATTGTCCAATTTCTTACACCTATGGATTTCCGATCGAGCCCAAAACTTGGGCATCAATCATAATATGGTGGGAGGAGTCATTTGGTGAGTTTTGAGTGAAATCCAATCGCTAGAACTACGGAATACACCAACCACTCCTATAAGGAACGAACTGCCTTTGAACCTGAATTGTCCAATTTCTTACCCCTATTGATTTCCGATCGAGCCCAAAACTTGGGCATCATCATAATATGGTGGGAGGAGTCATTTGGTGAGTTTTGAGTGAAATCCAATCGCTAGAACTACGGAATACACCAACCACTCCTATAAGGAACGAACTGCCTTTGAACCTGAATTGTCCAATTTCTTACCCCTATTGATTTCCGATCGAGCCCAAAACTTGGGCATCATCATAATATGGTGGGAGGAGTCATTTGGTGAGTTTTGAGTGAAATCCAATCGCTAGAACTACGGAATACACCAACCACTCCTATAAGGAACGAACTGCCTTTGAACCTGAATTGTCCAATTTCTTACCCCTATTGACTTCCGATCGAGCCCAAAACTTGGGCATCATCATAGTATGGTGGGAGGATGTCGTTTGGTGAGTTTTGAGAGAAATCCAATCGCTAGAACTACGGAATACACCAGCCACTCCTATAACGAACGAACTGCCTTTGAACCTGAACTTGTCCAATTTCTTACCGCTATTGATTTCCGATCGAGCGCAAAACTTGGGCACCATCATAATATGGTGGGAGGAGTCGTTTGGTGAGTTTTGAGTGAAATCCAATCGCTAGAACTACGGAATACACCAACCAGCTCATATAAGGAACGAACTGCCCTTGGACCTGAATTGTACAATTTCTTACCCCTATAGATTTCCGATCGAGCCCAAAACTTGGGCATCGTCATAATATGGTGGGAGGAGTCATTTGGTGAGTTTTGAGTGAAATCCAATTCGCTAGAACTAGCGGAATACACCAACCACTCCCATAAGGAACGAACTGCCTTTGAACCTGAATTGTCCAATTTCTTATCCCGATTGATTTCCGACTGAGGCCAAAACTTGGGCATCATCATAATATGGTGGGAGGAGTCATTTGTTGAATTTTCGAGTGAAATCCAATCGCTAGAACTACGGAACACACCAACCACTCCTATAAGGAACGAACTGCCTTTGGACCTGAATTGTCCAATTTCTTACCCCATATTGATTTCCGATCGAGCCCAAACTTGGTCATTATCATAATATGGTGGTAGGAGTCATTTGGTGAGTTTTTAAGTGAAATCCAATCGCTAGAACTAGTGCAATACACCAACCACTCCAATTCGGAATGAACTGCCTTGTGAACTTGAATTGTCCAATTTCTTACACCTATGGATTTCCGATCGAGCCCAAAACTTGGGCTTCATCATAATGTTGTGGGAGGAGTCAGTTGGTGAGCTTTGAGTGAAATCCAATCGCTAGAACTACGAATTGCACCAACCACTCCTATAAGGAACGAACTGCCTTTGAACCTGAATTGTCCAATTTCTTACCCCTATTGATTTCCGATCGAGTCCAAAACTTGGGCATCATCATAATATGGTGGGAGGAGTCATTTGGTGAGTTTTGAGTGAAATCCAATCGCTAGAACTACGGAATACACCAACCACTCCTATAAGGAACGAACTGCCTTTGAACCTGAATTGTCCAATTTCTTACCCCTATTGATTTCCGATCGAGCCCAAAACTTGGGCATCATCATAATATGGTGGGAGGAGTCATTTGGTGAGTTTTGAGTGAAATCCAATCGCTAGAACTACGGAATACACCAACCACTCCAATTCGGAACGAACTGCCTATGAACTTGAATTGTCCAATTTCTTACCCCTATTGATTTCCGATTCGAGCCCAAAACTTGGGCATCATCATAATATGGTGGGAGGAGTCATGTGGTGAGTTTTGAGTGAAATCCAATCGCTAGAACTATGGAATACACCAACCACTCCTATAAGGAACGAACTGCCTTTGAACCTGAATTGTCCAATTTCTTACCCCTATTGATTTCCGATCGAGCCCAAAACTTGGGCATCATCATAATATGGTGGGAGGAGTCATTTGGTGAGTTTTGAGTGAAATCCAATCGCTAGAACTACTGGAATACACCAACCACTCCTAATAAGGAACGAACTGCCTTTGAACCTGAATTGTCCAATTTCTTACCCCTATTGATTTCCGATCGAGCCCAAAACTTGGGCATCATCATAATATGGTGGGAGGAGTCATTTGGTGAGTTTTGAGTGAAATCCAATCGCTAGAACTACGGAATACACCAACCACTCCTATAAGGAACGAACTGCCTTTGAACTTGAATTGTCCAATTTCTTACCCCTATTGATTTCCGATCGAGCCCAAAACTTGGGCATCATCATAATATGGTGGGAGGAGTCATTTGGTGAGTTTTGAGTGAAATCCAATCGCTAGAACTACGGAATACACCAACCACTCCTATAAGGAACGAACTGCCATTGAACCTGAATTGTCCAATTTCTTATCCCTATTGATTTCCGATCGAGCCCAAAACTTGGGCATCATCATAATATGGTGGGAGGAGTCATTTGGTGAGTTTTGAGTGAAATCCAATCGCTAGAACTATGGAATACACCAACCACTCCAATTCGGAACGAACTGCCTTTGAACTTGAATTGTCCAATTTCTTACACCTATGGATTTCCGATCGAGCCCAAAACTTGGGCATCATCATAATATGGTGGGAGGAGTCATTTGGTGAGTTTTGAGTGAAATCCAATCGCTAGAACTACGGAATACACCAACCACTCATATAAGGAACGAACTGCCTTGAACCTGAATTGTCCAATTTCTTACCCCTATTGATTTCCGATCGAGCCCAAAACTTGGGCATCATCATAATATGGTGGGAGGAGTCATTTGGTGAGTTTTGAGTGAAATCCAATCGCTAGAACTACGGAATACACCAACCACTCCTATAAGGAACGAACTGCCTTTGAACCTGAATTGTCCAATTTCTTACCCCTATTGATTTCCGATCGAGCCCAAAACTTGGGCATCATCATAATATGGTGGGAGGAGTCATTTGGCTGAGTTTTGAGTGAAATCCAATCGCTAGAACTACGGAATACACCAACCACTCCTACTAAGGAACGAACTGCCTTTGAACCTGAATTGTCCAATTTCTTACCCCTATTGATTTCCGATCGAGCCCAAAACATGGGCATCATCATAATATGGTGGGAGGAGTCATTTGCTGAGTTTTGAGTGAAATCCAATTGCTAGAACTATGGAATACACCAACCACTCCTATAGGAACGAACTGCCTTTGAACCTGAATTGTCCAATTTCTTACCCCTATTGATTTCCGATCGAGCCCAAAAACTTGGGCATCAATCATAATATGGTGGGAGGAGTCATTTGGTGAGTTTTGAGTGAAATCCAATCGCCTAGAACTACAGAATACACCAACCACTCCTATAAGGAACGAACTGCCTTTGAACCTGAAGTTGTCCAATTTCTTACCCCTATTGATTTCCGATCGAGCCCAAAACTTGGGCATCATCATAATATGGTGGGAGGAGTCATTTGGTGAGTTTTGAGTGAAATCCAATCGCTAGAACTATGGAATACACCAACCACTCCAATAAGGAACGAACTGCCTTTGAACCTGAATTGTCCAATTTCTTACCCCTATTGATTTCCGATCGAGCCCAAAACTTGGGCATCATCATAATATGGTGGGAGGAGTCATTTGGTAGAGTTTTGAGTGAAATCCAATCGCTAGAACTACGGAATACACCAACCACTCCTATAAGGAACGAACTGCCTTTGAACCTGAATTGTCCAATTTCTTACCCCTATTGATTTCCGATCGAGCCCAAAACTTGGGCATCATCATAATATGGTGGGAGGAGTCATTTGGTGAGTTTTGAGTGAAATCCAATCGCTAGAACTACGGAATACACCAACCACTTCCTATAAGGAACGAACTGCCTTTGAACCTGAATTGTCCAATTTCTTACCCCTATGGATTTCCGATCGAGCCCAAAACTTGGGCATCATCATAATATGGTGGGAGGAGTCATTTGGTGAGTTTTGAGTGAAATCCAATCGCTAGAACTACGGAATACACCAACCACTCCTATAGGAACGAACTGCCTTTGAACCTGAATTGTCCAATTTCTTACCCCTATTGATTTCCGATCGAGCCCAAAACTTGGGCATCATCATAATATGGTGGGAGGAGTCATTTGGTGAGTTTTGAGTGAAATCCAATCGCTAGAACTACGGAATACACCAACCACTCCAATAAGGAACGAACTGCCTTTGAACCTGAATTGTCCAATTTCTTACCCCTATTGATTTCCGATCGAGCCCAAAACTTGGGCATCATCATAATATGGTGGGAGGAGTCATTTGGTGAGTTTTGAGTGAAATCCAATCGCTAGAACTACGGAATACACCAACCACTCCAATAAGGAACGAACTGCCTTTGAACCTGAATTGTCCAATTTCTTACCCCTATTGATTTCCGATCGAGCCCAAAACTTGGGCATCAACATAATATGGTGGGAGGAGTCATTTGGTCAGTTTTGAGTGAAATCCAATCGTTAGAACTACGGAATACACCAACCACTCCTATAAGGAACGAAAAGCCTTTGAACTTGAATTGTCCAATTTCTTACCCCGATTGACTTCCGATCGAACCCTAAACTTGGGCATCATCATAATATGGTGGGAGGAGTCATTTGGGGTGTTTTGAGTTTAATCCGATCGTTAGAACTACGGAATACACCAACCACTCCAAAAAGAACGAACCGCCTTTGAACCTGAATTGTCCAACTTCTTACCCCTATTGATTTCCGATCGAGCCCAAAACTTGGGCATCATCATAATATGGTGGGTGGAGTCATTTGGGGAGTTTTGAGTGAAATCCAATCGCTAAAACTATGCAATACACCAACCACTCCTACAAGGAACGAACTGCCTTTGAACCTGAATTGTCCAATTTCTTACCCCTATTGATTTCCGATCGAGCCCAAAACTTGGGCATCATCATAATATGGTGGGAGGAGTCATCTGGTGAGTTTTGAGTGAAATCCAATCGCTAGAACTATGCAATACACCAACCACTCCTACAAGGAACGAAATGCCTTTGAACTTGAATTGTCCAATTTCTTACCCCTATTGACTTTCCGATCGAAGCCCTAAACTTGGGCATCATCATAATATGGTTGGAGGAGTCATTTGGTGAGTTTTGAGTGAAATCCAATCGCTAGAACTACGGAATACACCAACCACTCCTATAAGGAACGAACTGCCTTTGAACTTGAATTGTCCAATTTCTTACCCCTATTGACTTTCCGATCGAGCCCTAAACTTGGGCATCATCATAATATGGTGGGAGGAGTCATTTGGTGAGTTTTGAGTGAAATCCAATCGCTAGAACTACGGAATACACCAACCAGCTCATATAAGGAACGAACTGCCATTGAACCTGAATTGTCCAATTTCTTACCCCTATTGATTTCCGATCGAGCCCAAAACTTGGGCATCATCATAATATGGTGGGAGGAGTCATTTGGTGAGTTTTGAGTGAAATCCAATCGCTAGAACTATGCAATACACCAACCACTCCTACTAAGGAACGAACTGCCTTTGAACCTGAATTGTCCAATTTCTTACACCTATGGATTTCCGATCGAGCCCAAAACTTGGGCATCATCATAATATGGTTGGAGGAGTCATTTGGTGAGTTTTGAGTGAAATCCAATCGCTAGAACTACGGAATACACCAACCACTCCTATAGGAACGAACTGCCATTGAACCTGAATTGTCCAATTTCTTACCCCTATTGATTTCCGATCGAGCCCAAAACTTGGGCATCATCATAATATGGTGGGAGGAGTCATTTGGTGAGTTTTGAGTGAAATCCAATCGCTAGAACTATGCAATACACCATCCACTCCAATTCGGAACGAACTGCCTTTGAACTTGAATTGTCCAATTTCTTACCCCTATTGATTTCCGATCGAGCCCAAAATTTGGGCGTCGTCGTAATATGGTGGGAGGAGTCATTTGGTGAGTTTTGAGTGAAATCCAAACGCTAGAACTGTGCAATACACCGTCCACTCCAATTCGGAACAAACTGCCTTTGAACCTGAACAATTTCTTACCCCTATTGATTTCCAATCGAGCCCAAAACTTGGGCATCATCGTAATATGGTGGGAGGAGTCATTTGGTGAGTTTTGAGTGAAATCCAATCACTAGAACTATGCAATACACCAACCACTCCTATAGGGAACAAACTGCCATTGAACCTGAATTGTCCAATTTCTTACCCCTATTGATTTCCGATCGAACCCAAAACTTGGGCATCATCATAATATGGTGGGAGGAGTCATTTGGTGAGTTTTGAGTGAAATCCAATCGCTAGAACTATGCAATACACCATCCACTCCAACTCGGAACGAACTGCCTTTGAACTTGAATTGTCCAATTTCTTACACCTATGGATTTCAGATTGAGCCCAAAACTTGGCCATCATCATAATATGGTTTGAGGAGTCATTTGGTGAGTTTTGAGGGAAATCCAATCGCTAGAACTGCGGAATACACCAACCACTCCTATAGGGAACGAACTGCCATTGGACCTGAATTGTCCAATTTCTTACCCCTATTGATTTCCGATCGAGCCCAAAACTTGGGTATCATCATAATATGGTGGGAGGAGTCATTTGGGGAGTTTTGAGCAAAATCCAATTGCTAGAACTATGCAATACACCATCCACTCCAATTCGGAACAAATTGCCTTTGAACCTGAACAACTTCTTACCCCTATTGATTTCCAATCGAGCCCAAAACTTGGGCATCATCGTAATATGGTGGGAGGAGTCATTTGGTGAGTTTTAAGTGAAATCCAATCACTAGAACTATGCAATACACCATCCCCTCCAATACGGAACGAACTGCCTTTGAACTTGAATTGTCCAATTTCTTACACCCAAATGAGAGTGATTGTGATTGTGAAAGGAAGTGAGCAAACTGAAATTGCAAATGAAAGCAAATAAACAAGTGTAACAAAGAGTGATTTTGAAGGGTTGGAAAACGGATTTGGAGACTAGGGCATTCGATTCACCATAACAATTCAATTCTGGGTTATAAGGAGTCAAGTGACAAGTCTAATTCAGATTCAAAGATTGATTCTAGCTAAAGTATGATTAGGCCATGGTGTTTGGTCCTAACCTTGTGTTCCTAATTCCCTAATTTGATCATTTGTTGTCTAACCTAAAATTAAGCATTAGGAACCCATTAAGCATAGAAGAACAATTTAAACAACCAAGCATGTATCTAATCCCTGTTGTCGAATGTCCATACATACTCTTCCTATTCATAGTTCAGTTCGAATTAAAGCATGGTGTCTACTCTTAATTCAAACCAAGATAGTTAACAAACAAGGTCTAATGGTGATCAATCATTCAAACAAGCATGTTAACTTATAAGCATAATGAATAAGAACATGAATCATGAATCAAACTTGAAACTCCAAACTTATAAACCCAGAATATTCATGTTAGGTTACATCGGAAACCCTAGTTATGGATTTAGCTACTCATAATGGAAAAGAAACTAAAACAGAAATGGGAAAACATGATGAATGCCATAAGAGTAGAAAAACCCTTTTCTGAAGATCTTGTGGTGTCCAGTGCTTCTTCAAGAGCTTCTCCACGTTTAGAAGGATGTATGAAGGATTTGGAGGTGATTTGGGATGCGTTTGGGTGAGTGGTGATGGTTGAGAAAGAGGAAATTCGTAGGGAAATGGAAGGGAGGTTTTCTGGAGCTGTTTTGGTGATTTTGGGCAGTTTAGAGTATTGGGTTGATTGCTGGAGTGTTTGGGGTTGTGGGAATGTTTGGGGATGATTTCTGGATGTGTTGATGGAATGATGGAAGTGTGGAGGATGGCTGGAGTATATGAATGGCCTGCCTAGGAGAATGGGATCAACACGATCTCCATTTGGATTATCTTCCATGTCCATCACTACAAAATCAGCAGGGAGAATTAGTGTATTAACTTGAACTAGAATATCTTCTACAACACCTTTTGGATATTTTATAGAATGATCAGCTAGTTCAAGTCGCATTGAAGTCTTCTTCATCCCTTCTAAGCCAAGCTCTTGATAAACTGAATATGGCATAACATTGATGCTTGCTCCCAAGTCCAACATGGCTCTTCCAACCTTCTTGCCTCCAATGTTAATGGGAATGTCAAAGCTGCCAGGATCATCTAGTTTTGGTGGAAGCTTCCTTTGCAACACAGCACTTACATTCTGGTCGAGCTTTACTCCTTCATTTGGAGCGAAATTGAGCTTGTGAGTTTTCAAGTCCTTGATGAATTTTCCATAAGCAGGAATCTGTTCAATAAGATCAAGCAAAGGCAAATTGATATTAACTTTACTCAAAATATCATAAATCTCTTTAAAAGCCTTATCTTGCTTTGCTTTCTTAAGACGGCCTGGAAATGGAATCTGTGGAACATATGGAGCGGGTGGCACGTATCTATCTTCTTGAAGATGTGGTGGCACAAATTTGTCATCCCTTTTATGCAATTGGAATTGGTCGGATTTCTGAGAATCTGATTTGGCCTTAGGAACAGATTGAGAAGTTTCCGGTTGTTCTCCTTCCGTAGCCGTGGTCTCTTCCTCTTCATCTTCTACAATCACAACATCATTTGAAAGATTAGAATCAACTTTATTATCAATGATCTTACCTGATCTGAGCACATGAATGGTCTTGGCTTCTGGGTTCTTTAGATTGATCATAGTTTGGCTTGGCCATTTCCCAGGCTCTCTTTGACATATTTCAGCAGCTATTTGGCCGATTTGAACTTCCAATTTGGCAATGGCAGCTTGTGTAGTTTGCTGGAAATTGGATTGGTTGATTGCCATCTGCTTTACTATATCCTCCAATGATGATGATGATTGTTGTGGCCTTTGGAATGAAGGGGGATTGGCTTGATTTTGAGTATTCCTCCATGAAAAGTTTGGATGATTCCTCCAACCTGGATTATAACTTTGAGAGTATGGATCATTTCTTGGACCTTGGTTGTAGGAATTTACCACCTTAGCTTGCTCTTGCACAAATTCTGGATATCCAGCCCCAAGTGGACAAGCTATGGTAGCATGGTCATGAGTTTCGCAGATGCTACACACTTCCTTCGGAGGGTTTCTTGAGTTCAATGCAAGAAGAGCATCTAGCTTTTGCTCCAGTTTTGAAATATGCACACTAGAAGCATCATTAGAACCACTAACAACATGTTTACCTCTTGTATCCGTATGTTGGGTCTCCATTGCTATCTCCTCAAAGAGTTCGTACGTTTCTTCTGGAGTTTTGGTTTTAAAAGAACCACCTGCAAAATTGGTGACTATATTATGACTAGAAGGGGTTAGTCCTTTATAAAACATACGCATTTGAAGCTTCAATGGAATCCCATGATGAGGACATTGGTTGAGCAGCCCATTGAATCTCTCACATGCTTCACAAAACGATTCATCATCATGCTGTGCAAATAATAAGATCTTGTCCCTGAGCATGTCGGTCTTTTGCGTGGAGAAGTATTTTTCCAAGAACTTCTTTTGAATGGCAGCCCATGTAGTAAGTGAACCAGGCTTCAAGGAATTCAACCAATATTTTGCCTTATCCTTCAAAGTGTATGGAAACACTCTCATTCGAAGTTGATCTTCTGTCACACCTGTCAAGGGAAAAGAACTCACAACATTAAAAATATCCTTTATATGAGTTAATGGATCTTCATTAGGTAAACCATAAAAGGAAGGCAACATATTAAGATGAGAAGATTTAAGCTCATAATTTCGAGCTACAGTGGGCAGCAAAATGCTTGAAGGAGATGCTGGAATTGTTGGGATATCAAGTTCTCCCATGAACTCATTGGCAGCCATCTCTTCTTCTTCTTCTTGGTCTGAACTTGCTTCCGAATTTGAAAGTGAAGAACCAGGAAGTTCAGTGTGGAGAGCAAGACTTGAAAATGTGGCCAGAGCTTGCTCTTTTGCAGTTGACAACTCTCTTTCTAGACGACTCTGAATTCCAGAGGTCACTCGTCTGGGTTGCAACGATGGTCCTACGTTCAAAGATCTGGAACGTTGAAACGGAGACCTCACTTGTTCAAGTAATGGCCTTTTAGACATAAACTACCTGAAATAGAAAATTAGATTAATTAGAAACACTAAAAAGAATAGGGTAACCTTGGGCACATAACCAGGGAAGAACTTTCGTTCAGTCCCCGGCAACGGCGCCAAAATTTGTTGTTAATATTATGTTAACTCGCAATTGTACGGGGCAATTAGTAGTATAGCAAGACAAGTACGAGGTCGTACCCACGAAGACTGAGAAGTTCAAATTAGTTATGTACGTAGATTACCGAATTCAAGAAGTTAGGAAGTTAAGTCTAAAACATAAATTAAAGTGAGAGTGATTGTGATTGTGAAAGGAAGTGAGCAAACTGAAATTGCAAATGAAAGCAAATAAACAAGTGTAACAAAGAGTGATTTTGAAGGGTTGGAAAACGGATTTGGAGACTAGGGCATTCGATTCACCATAACAATTCAATTCTGGGTTATAAGGAGTCAAGTGACAAGTCTAATTCAGATTCAAAGATTGATTCTAGCTAAAGTATGATTAGGCCATGGTGTTTGGTCCTAACCTTGTGTTCCTAATTCCCTAATTTGATCATTTGTTGTCTAACCTAAAATTAAGCAATAGGAACCCATTAAGTATAGAAGAACAATTTAAACAACCAAGCATGTATCTAATCCCTGTTGTTGAATGTCCATACATACTCTTCCTATTCATAGTTCAGTTCGAATTAAAGCATGGTGTCTACTCTTAATTCAAACCAAGATAGTTAACAAACAAGGTCTAATGGTGATCAATCATTCAAACAAGCATGTTAACTTATAAGCATAATGAATAAGAACATGAATCATGAATCAAACTTGAAACTCCAAACTTATAAACCCAGAATATTCATGTTAGGTTACATCGAAACCCTAGTTATGGATTTAGCTACTCATAATGGAAAAGAAACTAAAACAGAAATGGGAAAACATGATGAATGCCATAAGAGTAGAAAAAACCCTTTTCTGAAGATCTTGTGGTGTCCAGTGCTTCTTCAAGAGCTTCTCCACGTCTAGAAGGATGTATGAAGGATTTGGAGGTGATTTGGGATGCGTTTGGGTGAGTGGTGATGGTTGAGAAAGAGGAAATTCGTAGGGAAATGGAAGGGAGGTTTTCTGGAGCTGTTTTGGTGATTTTGGGCAGTTTAGAGTATTGGGTTGATTGCTGGAGTGTTTGGGGTTGTGGGAATGTTTGGGGATGATTTCTGGATGTGTTGATGGAATGATGGAAGTCTGGAGGATGGCTGGAGTGAATTGTGTGGGGGTTGATGGTGTTTGGGGCTGTGGACTTCTCTATTTATAGGGCTTAGAGGGAGGAACATCATGATGAATTCCAACACCACCATTCCTCCTTTAATACAACCCATAACTCTCACTTGATCTTGTCTATGGTAGTGTGGTTGGAATCACTTTCATCCCATACTTCTTTTACTGCTGCACCTCCAGCTTTCTTCACATGGGTTTTCTTTTGGTTGCTGGAAAACAGTTGGCAGCTGCAAACCTGAGCATGGTGTGCAATTTGATGGGCTCACGAATTGGGCTTGGCTTCATCAATTGATATGTTTGAGTAGTCCATCCTGCAGTTCAGAATCTCCTCTTTCCAACCACAAGTGATTTGGCCCAATCCAAGCTCAGATGAAAAAGATAAGTCCGAAATGAATTGCTAACTCAGTTTGCTCGTTTTTGCACCCCTTTGCAACTCTTCTTATCTAAAGCCACCATTGCTACCTAAGGCCCAATGAACTGAATGATAAACAAAAAAGGGATTAAAAGCATAAGTTTAACTTAAGAACATAACCAAAACCAAGAAGTTGACCTACGAAAATGAGCTAAAAATGCATTCCAGTAATTGACAAACAGAAAGTTGGTGTTCGCAAACTATGAATGCAATTGCATGTTGGGCTTGCAATTACCTAGTTACGGTTTGGAAATTTGAATGTTGGGAAATGTTCTCAAAATAGGCAATTAAAAAGCACAAGTTTAACTCAATAACATAACCAACTCATAAGCTAGAGGGGTACAAAATGATATACAATTATGAACTGATCACTAGAACTACGGAATACACCAACCACTCCTATAAGGAACGAACTGCCTTTGAACCTGAATTGTCCAATTTCTTACCCCTATTGATTTCCGATCGAGCCCAAAACTTGTACATCACCATAATATGGTGGGAGGAGTCATTTGGTGAGTTTTGAGTGAAATCGAATCCCTAGAACTACGGAATACACCAACCACTCCTATAAGGAACGAACTTCCTTTGAACCTAAATTGTCCAATTTCTTACCCCTATTGATTTCCGATCAAGCCCAAAACTTGGGCATCATCGTAATACGGTGGGAGGAGTCATTTGGTGAGTTTTGAGTGAAATCCAATCGCTGGAACTACGCAATACACCAACCACTCCAATTCAGAACGGACTACCTTTGAACTTGAATTGTCCAATTTCTTACACCTATGGATTTCCGATCGAGCCCAAAACTTGGGCATCATCATAATATGTTGGGAGGAGTCCTTTGGTGACTTTTGAGTGAAATCCAATTGCTAAAACTTTGCAATACACCAACCACTCCAATTCGTAACGGACTGCATTTCAACTTCAATTGTCCAATTTCTTACACCTATGGATTTCCGATAGATCCCAAAACCTGGGCATCATCATAATACGGTGGGAGGAGTCATTTGGTGACTTTTGAGTGAAATCCAATCGCTAGAACTATGCAATACACCAACCACTCCAATTCGGAACGAACTACCTCTGAACCTAAATTGTCCAATTTCTTACCCCTATTGATTTCCGATCGGGCCCAAAACTTGGGCATCATCATAATATGGTGGGAGGAGTCATTTGGTGAGTTTTGAGTGAAATCCAATCGCTAGAACTATGCAATACACCAACCACTCCAATTCGGAACGAACTACCTCTGAACCTGAATTATCCAATTTCTTACACCTAGGGATTTCCGATCGAGCCCAAAACATGGGCATCATCATAATATGGTGGGAGGAGTCATTTGGTGAGTTTTGAGTGAAATCCAATCGCTAGAACTACGGAATACACCAACCACTCCTATAAGGAACGAACTTCCTTCGAACCTGAATTGTCCAATTTCTTACCCCTATTGATTTCCGATTGAGCGCAAAACTTGGGCATCCTCATAATATGGTGGGAGGAGTCATTTGGGGAGTTCTGAGTGAAATCCACTCGCTAGAACTATGCAATACACCAACCGCCCCAATTCGGGACGAACTGCCTATGAACTTGAATTGTCCAATTTCTTACACCTATGGATTTTCGATAGAGCCCAAAACATGGGCATCATCATAATATGGTTGGAGGAGTCATTTGGTGACTTTTGAGTGAAATCCAATCGCTAGAACTATGCAATACACCAACCACTCCAATTCGGAAGGAACTACCTCTGAACCAAAATTGTCCAATTTCTTACCCCTATTGATTTCCGATCGGGCCCAAAACTTGGGCATCATCATAATATGGTGGGAGGAGTCATTTGGTGAGTTTTGAGTGAAATCCAATCGCTAGAACTATGCAATACACCAACCACTCCAATTCGGAACGAACTACCTCTGAACCTGAATTGTCCAATGTCTTACACCTAGGGATTTCCGATCGAGCCCAAAACATGGGCATCATCATAATATGGTGGGAGGAGTCATTTGCTGAGTTTTGAGTGAAATCCAATCGCTAGAACAATGAAATACACCAACCACTCCAATTCGAAACGAACTTCCTTTGAACTTGAAATTTCCAATTTCCTACACCTATGGATTTCCGATGGAGCCCAAAACTTGGGCTTCATCATAATATGGTGGGAGGAGTCATTTGGTGAGTTTTGAGTGAAATCTAATCGCTAGAACTACAGAATACACCAACCACTCCTATAAGGTACGAACTTCCAGTGAGCTTGAATTGTCCAATTTCTTACCCCTATTGATTTCCGATCGATCCCAAAACTTGGTCATCATCATAAAATGGTGGGAGGAGTCATTTGGTGTGTTTTGAGTGAAATCCAATCGCTAGAACTATGCAATACACCAACCACTCCAATTCTGTTGCCTTTGAACTTGAATTGTCCAATTTCTTACACCTATGGATTTCCGATCGAGTCCAAAACTTGGGCATCATCATAATATGGTGGGAGGAGTCATTTGGTGAGTTCGGAGTGAAATCCAATCGCTAGAACTACGGAATACACCAACCACTCCTATAAGGAAGTAACTGCCTTTGAACTTGAATTGTCCAATTTCTTACACCTATGGACTTCCGATCGAGCCCAAAACTTGGGCATCATCATAATATGGTGGGAGGAGTAATTTAGTGAGTTTTTAGTGAAATCCAATCGCTAGAACTACGGAATTCACCAACCACTCCTATAAGGAAAGAACTGCCTTTGAACCTGAATTGTCCAATTTCTTACCCCTATGGATTTCCGATCGAGCCCAAAACTTGGGCATCATCATAATATGGTGGGAGGAGTCATTTGGTGTGTTATGAGTGATATCCAATCGCTAGAACTACGGAATACACGAACCACTCCTATATGGTACGAACTTTCTTTGAACATGAATTGTTCAATTTCTTACCCCTATTGATTTCCGATCGAGCCCAAAACTTGGTCATCGTCATAATATCGTGGGAGGAGTCATTTGGTGAGTTTTGAGTGAAATCCAATAGCTAAAACTTTGCAATACACCAACCAATCCTATTCGGAACGAACTGCCTTTGAACTTGAATTGTCCACTTTCTTACACCTATGGATTTCCGATCGAGCCCAAAACTTGCGCATCAACATAATATGGTCGGAGGAGTCATTTGGTGTGCTTTGAGTGAAATCCAATTGCTAGAACTACGGAATACACCAACCACTCCCATAAGGAACGAACTGCCTTTGAATTGGAATTGTCCAATTTCTTACACCTATGGATTTCCGATCGAGCCCAAAACTTGGGCATCATCATAATATGGTGGGAGGAGTCAGTTGGTGAGTTTTGTGTGAAATCCAATCGCTAGTACTACGGAATACACCAACCACTCATATATGGAACGAAATGCCTTTGAACCTGAATTCTCCAATTTCTTACCCCTATTGATTTCCGATCGAGCCCAAAACTTGTGCATTATCATAATATGGTGGGGGGAGTCATTTGGGGAGTTTTGAGTGATATCCAATCGCTAGAACTACGGAATACACCAACCACTCCTATGAGGAACGAATTGCCTTTGAACCTGAATTGTCCAATTTCTTACCCCTATTGATTTCAGATCGAGCCCAAAACTTGTGCATCGTCATAATATGGTGGGTGGAGACATTTGGTGAGTTTTGAGTGATATCCAATCGCTAGAACTAGGGAATAAACCAACCACTCCTATAAGGAACGAACTGCCTTTGAACCTGAATTGTCCAACTTCTTACACCTATTGATTTCCGATCGAGCGCAAAACTTGGGCTTCACCATAATATGGTGGGAGGAGTCATTTGGTGAGTTCTGAGTGAAATCCAATCGCTAGAACTATGCAATACACCAGCCGCTCCAATTCGGGACGAACTGCCTTTGAACTTGAATTGTCCAATTTCTTACACCTATGGATTTTCGATCGAGCCCAAAAGATGGGCATCATCATAATGTGGTGGGAGGAGTCATTTGGTGAGTTTTGCGTGAAATCCAATCGCTAGAACTACGGAATACACCAAGCACTCCTATAAGGAACGAACTGCCTTTGAACCTGAATTGTCCAATTTTTTACCCCTATTGATTTCCGATCGAGCCCAAAACTTGGGCATCATCGTAATATGGTGGGAGGAGTCATTTGGTGAGTTTTGAGTGAAATCCAATTGCGAAAACTATGCATACACCAACCACTCCTATATGGAACAAACTGCCTTTGAACCTGAATACTCCAATTTCTTACCCCTATTGAGTTTCGATCGAGCCCAAAACTTGGGCATCATCATAATATGGTGGGAGGAGTCATTTGGGGTGTTTTGAGAGAAATCCAATCGCTAGAACTACGGAATACACCAACCACTCCTATAAGGAACGAACTGCCTTCGAACTTGAATTGTCCAATTTCTTACACCTATGGATTTCCGATTGAGCCCAAAACATGGGCATCATCATAATATGGTGGGAGGAGTCATTTGGTGAGTTTTGCGTGAAATCCAATCGCTAGAACTAAGGAATACACCAACCACCCCAATAACGAACGAACTGCCTTTGAACCTGAATTGTCCAACTTCTTACCCCTATTGATTTCCGGTCGAGCCCAAAACCTGGGCATCATCATAATACGGTGGCAGGAGTCATTTGGTGGGTTTTCAGTGAAATCCAATTGCTTGAACTACGGAATACACCAACCACTCCTATAAGGAACGAACTGCCTTTGAACCTGAATTGTCCAATTTCTTACCCCTATTGATTTCCGATCGAGCCCAAAAGATGGGCATCATCATAATATGGTGGGATGAGTCATTTGGTGAGTTTGGAGTGAAATCCAATCGCTAGAACTAAGGAATACACCAAGCACTCCGGTAGGGAATGAACTGCCGTTGAACCTGAATTGTCCAACTTCTTACCCCTATTGATTTCCGATCGAGCCCAAAACTTGGGCATCATCATAATATGGTGGGTGGAGTCTTTTGATGACTTTTGAGTGAAATCCAATCCCTAGAACTGCGGAATACACCAACCACTCCTATAAGGAACGAACTGCCGCTGAACCTGAATTGAACAATTTCTTACCCCTATTGATTTCCGATCGAGCCCAAAACCTGGGCATCATCATAATATGGTGGGAGGAGTCATTTGGTGAGTTTTGAGTGAAATCCAATCTTTAGAACTATGCAGTGCACCAACCACTCAAATTCGGAACGAACTTCCTTTGAACTTGAATTGTCCAAGTTCTTACACCTATGGATTTCCGATCAAGCCCAAAACCTGGGCATCATCATAATATGGTGGGAGGAGTCATTTGGTGAGTTTTGAGTGAAATCCAATCTTTAGAACTATGCAATACACCAACCACTCCAATTCGGAACGAATTGCCTCTGAACTTGAATTGTCCAATTTCTTACAACTATGGATTTCTGATCGAGCCCAAAACTTGGGCATCATCATAATATGGTGGGAGGAGTCATTTTGGTGAGTTTTGAGTGAAATCCAATCCTAGAACTAAGGAATACACCAACCGCTCCTATAAGGAACGAATTGCCGTTGAACCTGAATTGTCCAATTTCTTTCCCCAATTGATTTCCGACTGAGCCCAAAACCTGGGCATCATTATAATATGGTGGGAGGAGTCATTTGGTGAGTTTTGAGTGAAATCCAATCTTTAGAACTATGCAATACACCAACCACTCAAATTCAGAACGAACTGCCTTTGAACTTGAATCGTCCAATTTCCTACACCTATGGATTTTTGATCGAGCCCAAAACCTGGGCATCATCATAATACGGTGGGAGGAGTCATTTGGGGTGTTTTGAGTGAAACCCAATCGCTAGAACTACGGAATACACCAACTACTCCTATAAGGAACGAGCTGCCTTTGAACATGAATTATCCAATTTCTTACCCCTATGGATTTCCGATCGAGCCCAAAACTTGGGAATCATCATAATGTGGTGGGATGAGTCATTTGGTGTGTTTTGAGTGAAATCCAATTGCTAGAACTACGGAATATACCAACCACTCCTATAAGGAACGAACTGCCTTTGAACCTGAACTGTCCAATTTCTTACCCCTATGGATTTCCGATCGAGCCCAAAACTTGGGCATCATCATAATATGGTGGGAGGAGTCATTTGGTGTGTTTTGAGTGAAATCCAATTGCTAGAACTACGGAATAAACCAACCACTCCTATAAGGAACGAACTGCCTTTGAACCTGAACTGTCCAATTTCTTATCGTTATTGATTTCCGATCGAACCCAAAACCTGGGCATCATCATCATACGGTGGGAGGAGTCATTTGGGGTGTTTGGAGTGAAATCCAATCGCGAGAACTACGGAATACACCAACCACTCCTATAAGGAACGAACTGCCCTTGAACCTGTATTGTCCAGTTTCTTACCCCTATTGATTTCCGATCGAGCCCAAAACTTGGGCATCAGCATAATATGGTGGGAGGAGTCATTTGGTGAGTTTTGAGTGAAATCCAATCACTAGAACTATGCAATACACCAAGCACGCCAATTCGGAACGAACTGCCTTTGAACTTGTATTGTCCAATTTCTTACACCTATGGATTTCCGATCGAGCCCAAAACTTGGGCATCATCATAATATGGTGGGAGGAGTCATTTGGTGAGTTTTGAGTGAAATCCAATCGCTAGAACTGCGGAATACACCAACCACTCCTATAAGGAACGAACTGCCTTTGAACTTGAATTGTCCAATTTCTTACCCCTATTGATTTCCGATCGAGCCCAAAACTTGGGCATCGTCATAATATAGTGGGAGGAGTCATTTGGTGAGTTTTGAGTGAAATCCAATCGCTAGAACGGCGGAATACACCAACCACTCCTATAAGGAACGAACTGCCTTTGAACTTGAATTGTCCAATTTCTTACCACTATTCATTTACGATCGGGCCCAAAACTTGGGCATCACCATAATATGGTGGGAGGAGTCATTTGGTGAGGTTTGAGTGAAATCCAATCGCTAGAACTACGGAATACACCAACCAGTCCTATAAGGAACGAACTGCTTTTGAACATGAATTGTCCAGTTTCTTACACCTATGGATTTCTAATCGAGCCCAAAACTTGGGCATCATAATAATATGGTGGTAGGAGTCATTTGGTGAGTTTTGAGTGAAATCCAAGCCCTAGAACTACGGAATACACCGACCACTCCTGTAAGAAATGAACTGCCTTTGAACCTGAATTGTCCTGTTTCTTACACCTATGGATTTCCGATCGAGCCCAAAACTTGGGCATAATCATAATATGGAGGGAGGAGTCATTTGGTGAGTTTTGAGTGAAATCCAATCGCTAGAACTACGGAATACACCTACCACTCCGATAAGGAATGAACTGCCTTTTAACCTGAATTGTCCAATTTCTTACCCCTATTGATTTCCGAACGAGCCCAAAACTTGGGCATCCTCGTTATATGGAGGGGGGAGTCATTTGGTGAGTATTGAGTGAAATCCAATCGCTAGAACTACGAAATACACCAACCACTCCAATAAGGAACGAACTGCCTTTGAACATGAATCGTCCAATTTCTTAGCCCTATTGATTTCCGATCGAGCCCGAAACTTGGGCATCATCATAATATGGTGGGAGGGGTCATTTGGTGAGTTTTGAGTGAAAACCAATCGCTAGAACTATGCAATACACCAACCACTCCAATTCGGAATGAACTGCCTTTGAACTTGAATTGTCCAATCTCTTACACCTATGGATTTCCAATCGAGCCCAAAACTTGGCCGTCATCATAATATGGTGGGAGGAGTCATTTGGTGAGTTTTGAGTGAAATCCAATCGCTAGAACTTCGAAATACGCCAACCACTCCTATAAGGAACGAACTGCCTTTGAACCTGAATTGTCCAATTTCTTACCCCTATTGATTTCCGATCGAGCTCAAAACCTGGGCCCCATCATAATATGGTGGGAGTACTGATTTTGTGAGTTTTGAGTGAAATCCAATCGCTAGAACTATGCAATACACCAACCACTCCAATACGGAACGAACTGCCTTTGAACTTGAATTGTCCAATTTCATACACCTATGGATTTCCGATCGAGGCCAAAACTTGGGCACCGTCATAATATGGTGGGAGGAGTCATTTGGGGAGTTTTGAGTGAAATCCAATCGCTAGAACTACGGAATACACAAACCACTCCTATAAGGAACGAACTGCCTTTGAACGTGAATTGTCCAATTTCTTACCCCTATTGATTTCCGATCGCGCTCAAAACCTGGGCACCATCATAATATGCTGGGAGGAGTGATTTGGTGAGTTTTGAGTGAAATCCAATCGCTAGAACTATGCAATACACCAACCACTCCAATTCGTAACGAACTGCATTTGAACCTGAATTGTCCAATTTCTTACCCCTATTGATTTCCGATCGAGCCCAAAACTTGGGCATCATCATAATATGGTGGAAGGAGTCATTTGGTGGGTTTTGAGTGAAATCCAATCGCTACAACTATGCAATGCACCAACCACTCCAATTCGGAACGAACTTCCTTTGAACTTTAATTGTCCAAGTTGTTACACCTACGGATTTCCGATCGAGCCCAAAACTTGGGCATAATCATAATTTGGTGGGAGGAGTCATTTGGTGAGTTTTGAGTAAAATCCAATCTCTAGAACTATGGAATACACCTACCACTCCTATAAGGAATGAACTGCCTTTGAACCTGAATTGTCAAATTTCTTACCCTTATTGATTTCCGACCGAGCCCAAAACTTGAGCATCATCATAATATGGTGGGAGGAGTCATTTGGTGAGTTTAAAGTGAAATCCAATCGCTAGAACTACGGAATACACAAACCACTCCTATAAGGAACGAACTGCCTTTGAACTTGAATTGTCCAATTTCTTACCCCTATTGATTTCCGATCGAGCCCAAAACTTGGGCATCATCATAATATGGTGGGAGGAGTCATTTGGTGAGTTTTGAGTGAAATCCAATCGCTACAATTATGCAAGGCACCAACCACTCCAATTCGTAACAAACTGCCTTTGAACTTGAATTGTCCAAGTTCTTGCACCTATGGATTTCCGATCGAGCCCAAAACTTGGGCATAATCTTAATATGGTGGGAGGAGTCATTTGGTGAGTTTTGAGTGAAATC
>BPUM01001181.1:0-67897 GCA_020521455.1 Prunus kanzakura | reverse complement strand
TTTAGTTTAGTACTTGATTAAGACTTAGATCTACAACTTGTCGTCCTTACTCATGAATCTTAAATGCTTTTTTACGTAAGTGATTAATGAGTCATTGCATGAACTTTTAGGTTGCTTTTCTTGGATTGATGCAACTATCTACTAAATATAGAATATTCCAGCAGAACATGGCATGTAATTTCCTGCTTCAAGATATAATTCAGAATTTTCTATTGCTCTACATTCTCTAACAATAACCAGTCACAAAATTCTTGATTTAGATATAATGAAGGATTAGAAACAATAAAATTAGGAATATAGCAAGCCACTTTGGAACAGAACAAGCATCATGTAGGGAAGAGGAGGAATAAATACGAGCATGGAGAATTTTAATAGTCAGTTTCAACAGTTCATTCCTTCCAACTGCTGATTTCATTTAAGCAGGCTTTGAATGAAACTGCACTCCAACACTGGGAAACAAGGAAGATCCAGGATTTAATGTAGATGCACTTGAGGTCGAGTTGTTCTCTGTCTGGGACACGTTTTTCCTCAGACAACGATAAACCAAAGAGTCTACAGCTGCCTTTGTACGGTGAAACCGTATCCTGACTCTGCCACTAAATGTTGACTGACTTATTACAGGATGATTTGAGATACCCCGTTGATTGTAAGGATTCATGCCTCCACTGTTAGAATTCTTAGTTTCAACATTTCATATTTTGGATATTTTGGGAGCAAAGAAGAAAATCACAGAAAAATTGAGAGAGAGCGTTGCTCTGGAGAATGAAAAAATGCTTCTGTATTCATTCATGTCTGCTCCACTCTGATGTATCGGTTGAGGAGAGAGAAGGGAGATGCTTCTGTCAAACGATTTTACAAAAAAGCTCAAAAACTAGCACCCTATTAGATGCTTACACCTGTCAAGCCAGCTCACTTGAATCTAAGCTAGAGATTAAATCACTTGGACTGTGATCCAAGGGTGTACAATAAAGCTGAGAAATAAAACAACTTAAAACAAAACAGAAAGCTAAATGTAATTCCTGTAGCTTCAAAACTTCGGCTGGAGGATTACACACCAACATTCCCTTCTAATCCTTTAGCCGACTTAACACCAAGCAATTCCCTTAAGTATGCAAACCTGTCCTTAGGCAAAGCTTTAGTCAGAATATCTGCAATTTGCTCCTCAGTTCTACAGTAGACAAGTTCTATCTCCTTGGCTTGAATTGCTTCTCGAATGAAATGAAACTTTCTGTTAATGTGCCTTGACTTATGGTGGAAAACAGGGTTCTTTGCCATAGCAATTGCTGATGTGTTATCACACATTATCTGTGTTCCTTCAATCTGTTCTTCTCCAAAATCTTCAAGTACAAATCTCAGCCACTTTGCTTGAGAAGTAGCCTCTGCAGCACTTATATATTTTGCCTCTGCTGTAGACAAAGCAACTGTATTTTGCTTAATTGAAGCCCACGAAAACACTCCCGATCCCATAGTAAAAACATACCCTGAGGTACTCCTCATGTCATCTTCACTTCCTGCCCAGTCACTATCACAATAGCCAATAAGAGTAGTTTCTTTTCCCTTCTCAAATACAATTCCAAAGTCTATTGTTCCTTGAATGTATCTCAATACCCTTTTAGCAGTTCCCATGTGTTTCTTGGTGGGATTGTGCATGAATCTTGCCAAGAGGCTAGCTGCAAACATTATGTCAGGCCTAGTTGCAGTCAAGTAGAGCAAGCTGCCCACAATCTGTCTATATTCTCCTTCATCTGCAGCCTCACTTCCACCATTCTTACTTAACTTCTCATTCATTGCAAGTGGTGTAGCCACTATTTTGCAATCTTTCAAACCAAAATTTTCAACCAGCTTCTGTCCATACTTCTTCTGATGCAAGAAATGCTTTGTTTAGACTGTATCACCCCCATTCCAAGAAAATGGTGTAATACTCCCAAATCTGTCATCTCATAGTGTTCCATCATATCTCTCCTAAATTCTTCAATCATTTGAGAGCTGCTACCCGTGTACACTATGTCATCAACATATAGAGAAACAATAAGAACATCTGAACCTTCTGCCTTAACATATAAAGTTGCCTCACTTGGACTTTTCTTGAAACCAGCCTTGTTGAAATAGGCATCAATCTCGTCATACCAAGCTCTTGGTGCTTGCTTCAAACCATACAAAGCTTTGTGTAACTTGTATACCTTTGTTTCCTCATCCTTCTTTACAAATCCTTGTGGTTGCTCCACATATAATTCCTCCTTTAAAACTCCATTAAGAAATGCAGATTTCATATCTAGTTGATACAAGCTCCATTCCTTATGTGCAGCAAGAGCAATCAAGGTCCTAATGGTGTCTAGCCTTGCCACAGGGGCAAAAGTCTCATTGTAATCAATACCAGGCTTTTGTGAGTAGCCTTTAGCCACTAAACGAGCCTTGTTTTTCTGCACAGTACCATCTAGATTCAGTTTAGTCTTGTAGACCCACTTAACACCAATCACAGGTTTAGCAAATGGTCTCTCGACAAGTTTCCAAGTGTCATTTTTTTCTATCATTTCCAGTTCAGCTTCCATTGCCTTTCTCCATGACTCATCTTGAGCTGCATCTTCATAATTTTCAGGTTCCACAATACACACATTACACTTAGCCATGATTTCACTTACACTTCTCCATTTCTTTGGTGTGTGATCAAAGAAATGAGAACTTTCACCTATGCCTTCATCTTGCAGAGTGGTATCTTCAACTATTTGAGTTTGTGTATCCAAGCTTTGACTTGGTTCAGCTTGTAATGTGACTTCTTCATCCATTTGCAGTGGTGTATCCAAGCTTTGACTTGGTTCACAGCTTTGATTCTCAGTAGGCAAAGGGACTACCATCTCTTCTTCATTTGTATTTTCCCACTTCCATAAGCCATTTTCATCAAATTGCACATCTCTGGACAGAATTATCTTCCTAGTACTTGGATCAAACAGCCTATATCCCTTTTCACAGAGACCATAGCCTACAAAAATACACTTGTGACTGTTTTCTTCAAGCTTATGCCTCAATGCTGAAGGAATAAACACATGACAAGGAGATCCAAATATTTTTAAATGTGCAATTCCTGGTTTTCTGCCAGTATAAGCTTCAAATGGTGTTATCTTGTTAAGAGCCTTGGTAGGACATCTATTCAGCAAATAGACTGCTGTATTTACAGCTTCTGCCCAAAACTCATAGGGAACACCTTTCTCATGCAACATGGACTTGGCCATTTCCACTACTGTCCTGTTCTTCCTCTCGGCCACTCCATTTTGCTGTGGAGAATATGCCATAGTTAGCTGCCTTTGAATACCAGATTCCTCACAAAACTTGTTGAATTCTCCAGATAGAAACTCTCCACCCCTGTCACTTCTCAAGCCTTTTATCTTATACCCACTTTGCAGCTCAGTCATAGCTTTGAATTTTCTAAAACATTCCAATGCACTTGACTTATTTCTGATGAAGTACACCCATGACATTCTAGTAAAATCATCTGTAAACAGTAGAAAGTACCTGTTTCCAGATAGTGATTCTCTTTTCATTGGTCCACAGATGTCTGTGTGAACCAATTCCAAAGGGTTTGAAGCTCTCCAAGTGGATTCCAAAGGGAAAGAATCCCTATGCTGTTTTCCAAGCATACAACCATCACATACAACTGACTTTTGCTCCAAGTGAGGTAAGCCATGAACCATCCCTTGATTCTCAAGCAATTTTATACTTCTTTCATTTAAATGCCCCAGCCTCTTATGCCATGTCTGCAAGCAATGTGTGACACTTGCTTTTAGGACCAACTCACTCGCAGGCATCATTGTCAATGGAAAGCATCTGTTATTTGTCATCTGCACCTTCACAATCAGATTTTCTAGTGACTGATTGTCATAAACACTCACCACATTTCCTCCAAACACAAGGTGATAGCCATGTTCCATCATTTGCCCAACACTAAGCAGATTTTCTTCAAGGCCAGGTACAAGCATTACTTCATGAATGTGCTTCTTGCCTAACTTAGTTTTTATCACCAAAGTCCCTTTTCCAGCAACTGGGACCACTTCTCCAGTTCCCATCTTCACCTTAGAGCTCAAATTCCTTTGAATATTGACCAAAAGTCCCTCATCTCCTGTCATGTGGTTACTACAACCACTGTCAATATACCAAGAATGATTTACCTTCACATCAGTTGCAGCATTACACACATAAAACAAAGTGCCACAATCTTCCTCCTGATTTGCATAATTCACTCTCTGCACATTCTTGTGTCCATAGCAATCTCTGATCATATGTCCAGGCTTCCCACAACCATGGCATTTAGGTTTCCCTTCATACCAACATTTGCCATAATGAAATCTGTCACAATGTTTGCAGGCCATTTTGTTTTCATCATTGGATTTCCAATTTTTCTGAGGTATTTGATCTGCAGAAGCAATTCCATTTTCAGGGTTTTTCCTACCAACATTCAGACTAGAGAAGGCTTTTTCTGTAGAATTCTCAGTGTGTCTATCCAATCTGAGCTCAAAGCTCTTCAGTGAAGCAACAACCTCTTGAACCTCAAGAGTTTCAAGGTCCTTAGAGTGTTCAATTATAGAGCAGATAGAATCATAAGATTTAGACAAACTAAACAATAGCTTCTGGACAATTCTCTCTCTAGATAGTTCCTCACCATAACTCTTCATATGATTTACTATATCAAACAACCTAACCAGATATACAGATAAAGATTCACTATCCTTCATGCGGGTATATTCAAATTCCCTACGCAGCCCTTGCAATTTGACATTTCGTACCTGTTTATCTCCTCTGAATTCCAGCTTCAGAATATCCCAAGCTCCCTTCGAAGTTTCCTCATTCACAATCCTTGGAAATAGCTGATCTGAAACAGCACTTTGGATCAATCCAAGTGCACGAGCATCCTTCATCAGAGTCTGAACCACCATAGACTTCTCAGTGTCTACAGCCTCCTCTTTCTCCTTCTTCAGATCTAGGTCACTTAACCCATTCTCGACCAGATCCCATAAACCATGAGATTTCAGAATAGTTTTCATTCTGATACTCAAGAACTCATAATTTTCTCCATTGAAAATTGGAGTTCGCAGCTCAGAGGTACTCGACCCTGCCATATTAGACATTGGATTTGAGAAATCGCGATCTTCAGATGAGCTCAAGTTTAGCTCAAACAAAACCCAATTTCTCTGATTCAATCACAGATTCACGCCCAGCTCAAGCAATCGAACCTGGCTCGTGATACCATGTTAGAATTCTTAGTTTCAGCATTTCATATTTTGGATATTTTGGGACAAAGAAGAAAATCACAGAAAAATTGAGAGAGAGCGTTGCTCTGGAGAATGAAAAAATGCTTCTGTATTCATTCATGTCTGCTCCACTCTGATGTATCGGTTGAGGAGAGAGAAGGGAGATGCTTCTGTCAAACGATTTTACAAAAAAGCTCAAAAACTAGCACCCTATTAGATGCTTACACCTGTCAAGCCAGCTCACTTGAATCTAAGCTAGAGATTAAATCACTTGGACTGTGATCCAAGGGTGTACAATAAAGCTGAGAAATAAAACAACTTAAAACAAAACAGAAAGCTAAATGTAATTCTTGTAGCTTCAAAACTTCGGCTGGAGGATTACACACCAACATCCACGACCTTCCCTGCTGAAGCTACGTTCACAAAATGAGGTTGATGCTTGCTTTCCACCGTCTGATTCAGAAATGCATGGAGTTCGTTTAATAACTCTCTGTTCCTCCTGGTCATGACCATTGTATACTGAATTGAATTCCAGTACCCGATTCATTGCTGTCTGGAACATTAACACAGATGATGGTGATGAAACTCGCACAAATGAGGCAGATGGGTGCACGTGTGTATTATTGCTCTGCAACATGGCAGACCACCTTCGTTAGTAGTGGAAGCTCTTCCATATGGTGGGCTTGGAAATATTTCTTGACCTTGCAAGACCTTATGGAATCGGAATGATTCCCCAAAGCCTATGCCGGTTGAGGATCTCAGAGTCCGCAAGTGACTTTCTGAGACCATTACCTCCAGCACCAGTAGCAATCCCAGGACCACTAGAACCATGAAAACCCCTCCTTGGTTCAGATGGATGTTGATTCTGACCACCTAAACCCTCAAAATGATTATCAAAACCCAAAATTTCTTGACCTTGCGAGACCTTCTGGAACCTTAAAGATTCCCCCCAGTCTGATGCTCCAATAACATCTGTATGAAAAAAAATGTTACAATCAATAAATTATGTTGCAGAGACAGTGTCACGATGAAATTTTCTAGTCTTAATGCACGACATACTAGGAACTAGAAATTCTGTTTTTGCTGCAGACAAGCCACTCCTGGCCCTCTTCAAACCAGCTGCCATTAAGCTATGGGAACTAGAAACAGAACCAGATGGCTCGATTTCCCATGGGGAAACCCTGCCCTGCTTGCTTGTGTCTATATCATCCCACCTTACCTGCAAGAGCAAAAGAAAAGTTTGAAACCAATGTATTTAGTGCTAATGGCATGAACTTATCACCTTGTAAGTTAGCATTGGCATACTTCAGAGAGAAAACATCCTTTGTGATATTTAGGTTAATACAGCTTTCAAGGCAATAAAAAATAACTCAACAAATCTTTTTGCAATTCTAAAGACTTGACAGCTACAATATGCAACACCGATGTCTATGAAACATTAAAAATATTTTTGAATATGATAGGGTTCAAATAATCAAGGCCCTGAGCTTCTATCCACAGGGCTATGAGTACAGTGTTTTGATCAACATTATATAGGTGAATCTACACTATTGCCTACAAATCAGGAAATCAAACCTTGATCATTGTGTACACGTTTTTTAACAACTCCAAGGCCTTTATTCCTTCCTGTAATTCAATACTTGTGCAGCAAGCCATATTGGCTGCTCTCTCTCTTGTATATGTATTGTCACATCCCAGATCGGTTCCGCCGTATCACGATATTGTCCGCTTTGGGCCCCCCTCTCTGCCTTCACAATTTGTTTTTGGGAGCTCATAACAACTTCCCAATGGGTCACCCATCCTGAGATTGCTCTGGCCCCCAACTCGCTTAACTTCGGAGTTCCTATGACTTCGAAGCCAGTGAGCTCCCAAAAGGCCTCGTGCTAGATGGAGGCGGGCATGTACATATAACGCACATCACCCCCTCTCCGTTGGTCGATGTGGGATCTTACAATCCACCCCCCTTTAAGGGCCCGACGTCATCGTCAGAACATTCGCACCACACGGCAGAGTAGCTCTGATACCAAATTGTCACATCCCGGATCGGTTATGCCGTAGCACGATATTGTCCGCTTTGGGCCCCCCTCTCTGCCCTCACGGTTTTATTTTTGGGAGCTCACGACAACTTCCCAATGGGTCACCCATCCTAGGATTGCTCTAGCCCCCAACTCGCTTAACTTCGGAGTTCCCAGGACTTCGAAGACAGTGAGCTCCCAAAAGGCCTCGTGCTAGATGGAGGCGGGCATGTACATATAAGGCACATCACCCCCTCTCCGTTGGTCAATGTGGGATCTTACATGTATGGTCCCTAAATCAGTCAAAGAATTATTGTTTTCCTCTCTATTATTCTTTCACAAGACAAATTTTGTGACAAATACAAGAGTCTGATTTGGGATTCACACTAAGACTAGCAAATGCTCTCTCAGTTTTGTTTTCATAATGCCTATCTAGCCTTAACTCAAAGCTCTTCAAAGAGGCTACCACTTCTTGTACCTCAATTACATCCAAATCCTTCGAATGTTCAATAACAGAACAAATAGAATCATAGGCTGATGGCAGACTAATTAACAACTTTTGAACAACTCGTTGTCTAGATAATTCCTCTCCATAGCTCCGCATTTGATTTATTATATCAAATAGTTTTGTAAGATAAACATAGAGTGATTCATCATCTTTCATTCTTGTATATTCAAACTCCCTACGAAGACCTTGTAATTTAACACTTCTAACCTGTTTATCACCATGGAATTCTTGCATCAAGATATCCCAAGCTCCCTTAGAGGTATCTTCGTGAGAGATCCGAGGAAAGATCTCATCGGAAACTGCTCCTCGAATCAGTCCCAGAGCTTTAGCATCCTTCATGAATACCTCTGTGCGAGTCATCTTCTCAGCATTGCTTGATTCTTCTCTTTCTTTCTTCTTTGCATCGGATTCACCAGCTCCCTTCGAATCTGAGCACTCTACTCCCTTCTCAACAAACTCCCATAACCCATAAGATTTGAAAATGGTTTTCATTCTTATGCTCCAGAATTCATAATTCTCGCCGTTGAAAATCGGCGCTCTCAGCTCACCACCTCCAGACCCTGCCATGTTAGACACAGATCTCGCAAGCGATTTCTTCAATCTCAACTCGTTTCCTTCACAGATTCAAAACCCCAGAGTTAAGCGATCAAACCTGGCTCTGAGGCCATGTTAGATTTTGGAGAGAGAGAGCTTGAGGAAGAAGCAAAATGAATTCTTACTCTCATTCACGCACACACTGTGCACACAATAACCGTTGGGAACAGAAGATTCCCACATTACATCATCCAAATCTAGCCATCCATTCTTCTATTCTAAGATTACATCTTAGCTGTCCACTTGGACTGTAATCCAAGGGCTCACATTTAAATCTGTAAATTTAAACTAAATACAAATTAATGTCAGCTAAAGCACTTATATTTCAACACTAAATACCCAGTTTTCCGTCCCTCTTTCCATCACAAATAGAAAGAACAGATGGTTTCTTTCTTGTACACAATATGGCTGCGGAAGCAAACCTTCCCTCTGTTAACAAGGCTTGGGTGTACGCGGAGTACGGAAAACCTGCAGATGTGTTGAAACTTGATCCAAACATGCCTCTTTCTCAAGTAGAGGAAGACCAGGTGCTCATCAAGGTGGCCGATGCAGCACTTAACCCCATTGATCACCTGAGGCTTCTTGGGTATTTCAAGGACACTGACAGTGCTCTACCTGTGAGCTTTCTGCCTCTCAGTTTCTCCTTTTCATTTCTTTAATGGCTGTATTTGTAACTTTCTTTGTCTTTTTTGAATATTTATTTTGCAGACAGTTCCAGGGTATGATATTGCTGGTGTTGTGGTGAAGCTTGGAAGCCAAGCAAGGAAATTTAAGGCGGGGGATGAAGTATATGGGACTATCAATGAGCAAGGTCTAATAAACCAAAAGAAAGTTGGGTCCTTAGCAAAATACACGGCTGTGGAAGAAACATTGTTGGCTGTGAAACCCAAAAATCTGAGTTTTGCTGAGGCAGCTAGCCTTCCCGTGGCTATTGAGACTGCCTATGAAGGGCTCGAACGAGCTCAGTTTTCAGCTGGTAATGTTAAATTTAATGCACACTTGTCTTGAAGAATTCAGAAAAATCTAGAAAAAAGTTGAAACCTCAAGAACTGTGAACTAACTTTGACAAAGTCGGCAAGATCAAGCTTTAAGACATAATTGTTGTAGGCTTTCTAGAAAAATCCTAATAAAAATCTTGTAATAAGGTAATAATACTATTATATTGTAAACTAGTGGCTATGAGAAGAGAGCCAAGTCCACCGACTTGGACAATGGCGTCAGCCTATACCTATAAATTGGTGTTGAGCCCTCTTGTACAAGGGAACTAAGAGAGAAGAGGCCAAAAAGCCAGAAAATAGGAAGGAGGCCAATAAGCCTAGTAAACATTTTCTAGTTGTAGAAGGCCAATAAGCCTAGTCCTCTATAAAGCCTTGTACTCATCTATTGTTGAATAAATAAAATCACTTTATTGTTCTTCACATAGACCAACTGGTAAATCCATTATTGTTTTAGGAGGTGCTGGGATGGCGATGGGTCGAATCGGGGGTGGGTGTGCCATTCCCATCCCCATCCCCGTTAAACTTTTTTCTCCCATCCCCACCTTCATACCCGCAATATTCATATCGGGGATTCCCCATCCCCACCTTCGTTGGGAAATGGGTTCCCCGACCCGCCCCATTAAGGAAGAAAAAACCAAGAATATGAATATATATAATATATACGTATAAGATAATATAAGAATGTTTACATATTGACTAGAACTTAACTAAATATATAATTAGTGTGGCTTAAGATTCGTATAAATTATATAAATATATAATATAATAATAGAAAATCTAAGATTTAGTGGGCACAATCACTTTATATCATATATATATATATATATATATTCTAAACGGGGAGGGTTCGGGTCAGGGATTAAAATACCATCCCCGTCCTTCCCCAAACACCATACCCAAAAAATTTCCCATACCTGTTTCTTATCCTTCATAGCCAATGGCAAAAGCTAGCAAAGCATGTTTTTGGTGCTTCCAGAGTGGCAGCTACCGCAAGCACTAACTGGATTGGTTGAGGAGCTCGGGTGCTGATCTTGCTATTGATTATACCGAGGACAACTTGGAAGACCTGCCTGAGAAATTTGATGTAGTCTATGATGCAAGGTAAATATTTGAACATTCTTCATAATTTCTTCATTGCTGTTTCTTTCTCTGCTGATATATCAAAACAAAACACTTCATTATGGATACAATTCATTCTTCATTTTATTAATTAATTTATGGTACCTTTATCTGTTTTTGTGTTTTGGAAATTAACAAAACAAGACAGTCGGACAGGGCAGTGAAAGTGGTGAAAGAGGCGGGGAAGGTTGTGGCAGTGGTAGGTCCAATAACACCAGCAGCCTTCATGTTTATGTTGACTTCTTCTCGGTCTATCTTGGAGAAACTCAACCCTTACTTGGAAAGTGGGAAGGTGAAGGCAGTGATTGATCCCAATGGCCCATATCCCTTTTCTAAGACCCTTGAAGCATTTGCCTATCTTGAAGCTAGTAGCAGCGCTATAGGAAAGAAAGGTGGTTGTGTATCCCATCTCATCTCCATGAGATACAGAGTTAGAGTTTGCTTCTGCGCACTCGCGCGCACACATGTATTAAGGGGCTGTGAGATCCTCATAAAAAATAAAAAAGGGGATATAAGAAACATGTTACATAAGTTGGAGTTTCGTTACTTGTTTTTCATGCTACTTGCTTTGCTTGTTGCTGTGTTATTTTTGCTGCAATGTAAAGTAAAGTAACTATGTTAATGACAGCATATGTGGTTAAAGTGTCAAACATCCAGTGGTGATAAAAATATATAGTAGCAAAGCAATGATGCATGTTATGATTTTCAAGGCAACAAGAGCAAATGTCAAAATTTGATTGCCCGTTGCAGCTTTGTTTTACTCTTTTCTTAAATGTGATCCGCACTTACGTTATTACTTTTTACAAATTGTCAAACTTTACTCATACACTATCAAAACAAAACTGTAAGTTGTCACAGCTTACGTTATTATCTGGTATGTTACTCGATGAACGAGTCAATCAATAAGTTGTGTTTGTCTAGCCGCTTTCTACCTCTGTGAGTTGCAGTCCATGTCATGTATTCTTGGCCTTCTTCCCTGATGCTTCTATCACTTTCTTGTAAAAATGGTTTTGAAGAGATCTGGTCTATCTTTGGAGGGATTTTTGCGTGAATATCTCTTTCGCTTTTGAGTTCTTTATTCTTTCGCTTTTGTTAAATAACTGACAATTGGTAAAGTTTTGAATGCTTTGTAGATTGGGAAAAATTATTTATACCTGGAGTGGAAGCAAGAAGTTATTACATTTTCTCAGTTTCTTGAGAGGATTAAGGCTAATGGCTCTTCCTCTGCTGCCCCAACATATCTTGAGAGGATTTGCATCTCATATTCACCAAATGCAACTTTTGAAATTATTCATTTAAATTGGTACTTTTAAATTTTTATTAATTTGTTCTTTTGTGTTTTTGGTAGAAACAGATCATTGGAGCTTTTGAGATGTGGCAACAAATTTGGTTGTAATTTAGTTTGCTTCATTATAAATTTGGTTGTAATTTTAAATTTAATGTTGGATTATTTTATTATTTTTGCCAAAGAATGATTGCTTGACTCATTATGGTAAGTGGGCCAATTGTGATTTTTAAGCCCAAAAAATTTAAAAATTCGGTTGGGCTTGAAGCTAGAAATATCCACACAAAAAGCAAAAACAAAATCAATTGGGCTTGAAGCTAGAAATGTAAAACAAAAAAATCAATTGGGCTTTGGAGTCGGTCCAAATGGGGAAAACCGAAAACCGGACCGGATCTAACTGGTCCGATTTGGTTCGAGTTTGTTATTAAAATTTTATAAAAACTGGACCGAATTAGACCGATAAACAGTACTGGTTCAAATTCTAATTTTATATGAAAATCGGGCTGAACCAGACCGTGCCCACCCTGAGTGTGACAAATAAGGAAAACAAAAAGCAAAACTTCAATTGCATACATTTCTTGTGAAAAAAAAAATGAAAAAAAATGGTTTTCCAATTGCATTGTCCTGTTCTCTTCTGGCACAATGAACCTGAGTCATAATATGCGTCCAGATGCATAATTTGAAATTTATTTTTCCTTTCTTCTTTCTGTAGCCACGTACGTACGTAAATATCCAAGCTACCACCACATTCTTCTCCTTCACCAACAAAACGACACGCTGTCAAGGTCTCATTGATCTCTTTCTATTAAAGTGGAAGAGCTATCTGAGTGTGTTTGCTCATCACACTCATTTGCTTACAAGAAGAAAACCCTTCAATTCCCCTCAAAGTTTGGTTTTTCTGTGCATTTTAGTCATCAATGGCTGCAGCTTCAACTGATTCCATACCATCTGTAAACAAGGCTTGGGTGTACTCAGAATATGGAAAGTCTGCAGATGTTTTGAAACTTGATCCCAGTGTTCCTGTGCCTCAAATAAAGGAAGACCAGGTGCTCATCAAGGTGGTTGCTGCAGCTCTTAACCCAATTGATTACAAGAGGGCGCTTGGGTATTTTAAGGCCACCGACTCTCCTCCACCTGTGAGAGCCTCTTTCTCTTTCATTTTCTTTTAATGTATTTGCTTTTATTTTGAATTGGGGTTTTAATGAAGGAAGTTTTGTCACCTTTTTATGTTTCTATTGCGTGTTTACTGTTACTAGTAATCTAGCTGGGCTGGCAAGTGACAAAGAATGTAGCAAGAATTCTTGTTTATTGAATAAATTTGTTTTGCAGACTGTTCCAGGGTATGATGTTGCTGGTGTGGTGGTGAAAGTGGGAAGCCAAGTAACAAAGTTTAAGGTGGGGGATGAAGTATATGGGGATCTCAATGAGAAAGCTGTGCAGTACCCAAAAAAGTTTGGGTCTTTGGCAGAGTTCACTGCTGGAGAAGAAAGAGTTTTGGCTCTGAAACCCAAAAATCTGAGTTTTGTTGAAGCTGCTAGCCTTCCCGCTGCTATTGAGACTGCCTATGAAGGGCTTGAACGAACTGAATTTTCTGCTGGTAAATCCATTCTTGTTTTAGGAGGCGCTGGTGGGGTGGGCACACATGTTATTCAGGTAAAGTAATTTTATTTCTAATTCCAAAATGTCCTGAGGCTATATATACCCCAAACTGTATATGGAATTAAAGTGAAAACATTTCCACTAATTTGGGCAGCTAGCAAAGCATGTTTTTGGTGCTTCAAAAGTAGCAGCAACTGCAAGCACTAGAAAACTGGAGCTGTTGAGAAGCTTGGGCGCTGATTTGGCTGTCGACTACACCAAGGAGAAGTTTGAAGAATTGCCTGAGGAATTTGATGTGGTATATGATACAGTTGGTAAGATTCTTCATTCTGGTTTCTTTAATAATTCGATACATGATGTCATCCATATAAGGCATGCACCCACCAACAGGGGAGTTTATTGGTTTATTTATTTACCAGGAATGAATCAAAGACTCATATTATTTTATGATGTTTTTGGCAACAAAAAAAAAAAAACAGGGGAGTCTGATAGGGCAGTGAAGGCAGTGAAAGAAGGTGGGAAGGTAGTGACAATAGTATCAGGTGCAGTAGCACCACCGGCCTTCTTTTTTGGGCTGACTTCAACTGGGACTATATTGGAGAAGCTGAAGCCATACTTGGAGAGTGGGAAGGTGAAGCCGGTGCTTGATCCCACAAGCCCATATCCCTTTTCCAAGACTGTTGAAGCATTTGCCTACATTGAAACTTCCAGGGCTACAGGGAAGGTGGTTGTGCATCCCATCCCATAAGAAAGATGATAGAGATTGTGCAGGCAGGCAGGCAATCAATCAGTTTGTGAGTTATGTATTTGTAATCTGCTGGTTGTGTAAGCTTAAAGTGTTGTAACATGGAATAATGGGGATGTGAGATGCTTATATGTATTATATACGAAGTTGGGAGTTTTGCATATGTATATCGGCTTGTGAAAAATAAGAAATTGTAACTTCTTGTTCTCTTGCCTAGTTTGCAAAGATAAACCTTCGTGAAAAGGATAATTCATTCGGATCGACATGAGAGTCTGAATCAGTCATTTTGTGTTTTATGTATTTGTAATCTGCTGCTGTTGTTTAAACTTCAAGTCTCGTAATAATGGGATGTGAGATAATGCATGTTTTATATACTTACATGGAGTTGGTTGGGAGTTTGGGTACTTTGCACTCTGTTTTCTTCCTAGTTGCTCATTGCTGTGTTTATAAAGTTGAACAGTCAGATATACCCTTGTTAATTTTGTGGTCTGGTGGGGTAGAAACGACTTTATTTATTCATCTAATTGTCTCCTGGCTATTCCCTTCCTAATTGTTTGAACATGTCCACCCACTTCACAGAAGATTAACACTGTTAAGTTAGCCACCAACTTTGGGGACAGCAGATTTTTTGGTCAACGCTGTAAACGAAAACGACGGAAACCGCCCAAACTAGAAAAACCTGTCTCAGGAAATCAGCATTGAACAAGAACATATTAAACTGCAAATTGTTACAGCTTTCGTCATATCCGCCATTAAAGTAATAACATTTGACTTAGTTGAGGTTGTTGAAATATAAAAATCGGCAAATAAATCTTATCATTTATTTCAAATAAAAAAAGTAAGTGATAAATGCAAGCCAAGATAGGTTCCCAAAATTTTGGGATATCTGTTAGGTTTCAAATTGGTGAGGCTAAATCTAAGCAGCACTTATCTGTAATTCAAAAGTGTTGTTCGTTCAGAGGAGTCTTATCTAGTTGGCCTATAAAAAGGCTAAAACAGAAAAAAGAAAAAAAAAAGGGAGGAGCCGATGACAGATCAAAAAAGACTGCAGGAGAATTCAGAGCAGTGGAAAGAAGAGAAAAAAATTCTACATGTAGTAGGTCATTTTGATTTTCCTTTTCTATGTTGGGCATAGCATGCCACAAATCCATGGGTTAGAAACCCAAAAATTATATGGACTCAAATCCATGGGTGAGTAATTCCGAAAATATTTGGATGCAAATTCATGGGTGAGTAACCCCGAAATCTTTTGGATGTAAAAATTCATGTGGGTGAGTAACCCCGAAAATATTTGGATGCAAATCTATGGGTGAGTAACACCGAAATTATTTGGATGTAAAAATCCATATGGGTGAGAAATCTAGAACCTCTGCAGATAAAAAATCTGGAAAATGGATTTACATATGCAAGTAAAAAAAATGGCTATACCTCTGCCTTTGGTTTCAATTTTCTCCCTCTTTGTCCAAAAAAAGGCACACCAATTTCTTCTATGTCTGGGCTGCTCTGAAACAGAAAAGAAAAAGGCAGCCACGTTTTCTTGGCTTGGAGGGGTGTTGTTACACATAGCAGCAACAAACAAAAAAAAGAGAAAAGGATACCCATGTTCTTTTTGGGCAGTTTGGTGTTGTGCAGCAAACCAAAAACAAAGAAAGAAAAAAAAAAAAAAAAAAGTCAAACAAACAGAACCAAAAAGAAAAGGAAGAAGAAAGTGGCGTGCAGCCACTTTGCTTAAATGTGCACATTGACAAAAAATAAAGGTGTAGGCCAACATGGAGGAACGAAACAAGACTCACTGTTGTTCTCGCCCAGCTTGCTTCGCAGACCTGTTTCGAAATTTTGTTTGACTGTTCTGAAGGGCTATTATGAGATATTCGAGTTAATCTCAAAAAGTCCAGATAAATAGGGAGGTACAAGGCCTGGTTACATCCGGAAACAAACTCTACAAGAGTTCCATATTTATCAGGTTTGGCTTCAATTGGCTGCTGGACCAAAGTTTTTCATGAGCTCCTTGCTCGTGGACTAATTGGCAACAAATATCAAATGCCCAAAAAACGGATTAATGGGCTGTTAAAAATAATTGCCCATTAATTCCCAAAAGCCCAGAATATTTAATGGGTGATACGAATAATTACCCATTAAATTTTACAGAGGCCCAAATTTCCTATTATATGGTTAATGGATTAATTTCCTCATAGCCATATTTGGAACCCAAATAAAAATGTCAATTTTAGAAAATTAGTGAGTTAACCAAAATTGCTCATTATTTTTCTTGGACATTGACAAAAAGAAAGATGGTACAAAACCATCCAAATTTCCTCATGGGTCATTTACCCATGAAAATTTTAATGAGATTAAATTCAAATATCTCAAATAGAAATTCTCAATTAGTGGGCCACACTTACCCATTAATTTCAAATTTTTCCTCATGGGTCATCTACCCATGAAAATTTCAATGAGATTAAATTTAAATCTCTAAAACACAAACTCTCAATTAGTGGGCCACACTTACCCATTAATTTCCAATTTTCCTCATAGGTCATCTACCTATGAAAATCTCAAATTGTCTCAAAGACACAAATTCTTAATTAGTGGGCCACACTTACCCATTAATTTCAAATCAATTTGGAACTACGCCAGTTTGATCCCATCAAGGGTACGTAGGCAGTCTAGCATCATAATAGACGCAACCGCAATCCAATTCGAATCCCTGGTTTATCCAAACCAAATTCACCAAAACACTTTCCCAAATGCAAATGTCAATTGTAGAAAATTAGTGGGCTCATCAAAATTTCTCGTTATTTTTCTTGGACATTAACAACAAAACCATGCAATTTTTCCCATGGGTCATCTACCCATGAAAATTTCATTGAGATTAATTTCAAATCTCTCAAACACAAATTCTCAATTAATGGGCCACACTCACCCATTAATTTCTAAATTTAGAATTACGCCGGTTTGATCCCATTAAGGGTACGCAGGCAGTCTACCATATCAATGGACGCAACCACAACCAAACTTGAATCACTAGTTACATCAACCAAATTCTCACAAATCAAATATCTACCTCCACATAAATCATTTTCAAACTACGTTGGTTTGATCCCTTCGAAAGAGTACGTAGGCAATCTAGAGATTCAATCTAGATGCAACCGCCCAAATCTCAAATCCAAACAGAATCCCTGGTTATTCTTAACCAAATTCACCCCAAACACACATCAAAATCGAATCCCTGGTTTATTCAGCTAAATTCACTTAAACACTTTCTCAATCAAATTCGTACAAATCTCTCCTTTTGTAATGAGTCATTTATTCATGGCAAGTCTTTGAACTACGAGTGGCTTGATTCCCGCGAGGGATACGTAGGCACCCTGAGGTTGGACTTGAGAGCAGCTACAAAACCAAACATACACGTTCTGTTTCTTTATGATGGAATCAAAGGGTTTTCCCTTGAAGCAAGGGATTGTAATTAAGAGACTTGCGTCTCAAATGGGTCGAACCTAAAATAATAAAACCTCATTATTTAATTAGTGGTGGTGAAATTATGTTGGGAGGGACACATTTTTCTTCAACATAGGTAATATCGAACTATGAATGAACCCTAAAAGTAAACGCATCTACATGCATAAATACAAATTTCAAACTTCAAACTTAATAATAAATACCCAGTTTCCGTACCTCTTTCCATCACAGATACAGATAGTTTTCTTTCTTGTACGCACAATATGGCTGCGGAAGCAAATGTTCCCTCTGTAAACAAGGCTTGGGTGTACGCAGAGTACGGAAAACCTGCAGATGTGTTGAAACTTGATCCAAACGTACCTCTTCCACCCCTAAACCTAAAGAAAGTTGGGTCCTTAAAAAACTGCAGATTTGTAGATATTTTCTTCCACATGGGGCATCTCGCAAAGCATGTTTTTGGTGCTTCCAGAGTGGCAGCCAAGGCCGGCCCTGGGCTTGGGCGCAGAGGGCGACGGCCATGGGCCTCCGAATTAGAAGGGCCTCAACATTTTTATATATTACCAAGAGCCCAAATTTTTTTTTTTAAAAAAAACACCGTTTCTATTTCCAGCCAGAAGAACTCTTCTTCCCATAAAACAATTGCAGGCTTCCTCTTATTCCAATAAACAAATTGCACGCTTCCTCTCTTCCCATAAAAAAAAATTTGCACGCTTCCTAAGCTACCTTTCCGCTTTCCACCTTATTCTTCTCACTTTTTTTGTCAGTATCAGACCCTTCTCTCTTCTCCCTTCTCCCAAGTTCTATTCACTATAAAACCCAACAAAATGCTCTCTTCAATATATTATTTTCAGTTTTTCTCTCATCCCACTTTTATTTTCAGATTTTTTTCTTCTGCACGTTTTCTGCAGAGGAAAACTGTGAAATATTCTATGAAGTTCTTCAATAATAATCCCAGATTTCGAATTTTATTTGCAACAGAGCTAGCCTAATTAAAGAAAGTTCTGCAAGGTAGGTTGAGCCTTTTTTTTCACAAGCATAAAACAGGTTTTATGCTCCTTATTTGTTTTTTAAATTTAATTTTTTATCGGCTACTTTGGTTCATTGGTTGTATTTGTTTCTTTGTTGGTTATGTTTGGTGTGTTTATTTTGTTTATTTGTTGTCTGTTTCACTTTCAAAGAAGCATATACAAGAGACCCACTTCCTCTCCCCCTCGTTACACCAACAAGAAAAAAAAAAATTGCTCATGCCTTATTTTTTTTGCTTGGGTAAATTACTCAAATGGTCCCCAAATTTGTATGCGATTTACATTTTGGGGCCTGAATTAAATTTTTTGTTCAAATGGTCCATCAACTCTATATTAATTACTCAAATGGTCTCACAGTCTAATTTTCTGTTAGATTTAACCAAATTTTAGGGTAAATAATGACCAATTTGCCCTCATATTTAACGGAATTATTGACAGAATGTAACGGTACTTGATTTCCAGGCCATGCAGATCCTTTGCTATGAGTTCTTGTGAAGGCCTTTGTTGATTGTAATCCTACAAGCATAATTTTTAGTTGTCTCAAAGTAAAATACGAACTTGTACTTTATTAGACTTATGAAGCATTTATAAAAATCATTTCAGGTAACGGAAGTCTCAAACAGGTTATGCTGAACTACATGTGGGGGGACAAAATGAACTACGAATACCAGGGGAGGAAAGCAAATCTTCAGCAGCACGACGAGGGACAGAGAAGCCTCCGTGACTGCTAGTATCTGAAGCAGTAAGGGTTTTTGCAGAACATATGGGGTGTGGTTGACTTCCCCATTGATTCGACATCCTCCTCCTCACCATCAGCATCAGTTTCCCTTTCCCGCAATTTGTGTTCAATTTCCAAATCAGATTAATGCAAAATACTGACTTCGAGTTGTTGAAATATTCAATAACATAACTGCGTTGGTTAGACATATGAAAAATTACATGACCAACATGAAAACCAAAAGACAAACAAAAGTAACACTCTGGTTGTTCAAAAAAATATTTCTATACCAAGCAAGCAGCAAGAGCACCAAAAGAAACTAGATTGTCCTTAAAATAACACACGCAGCACAAAATGAAACTAAACTTACCCACACCTGGACTTACAAATTCATTCTTCAAACAGCAATACACTACTAACAAGTTTTTGCCCACAAAACACAGAGAGGTAGAGGTTGGCTGACAAACACATAATAGATCGTCATACAGGCGCATGATAGACCACACTGCACGCAACACCAAAACAACATGCCCACACGTATGGAATAATACTTGGAGGGTGATGAAAATTAAAAAGAAATCATAAATATAGGCAAATTACCAGTACGTCACCGAACGAGTAGCTCATGTCAGTAGCCTAAAGCACTAATATTCCAACCATTTTGTAGTTACAATAGAATAACAGATAGTTTTTGCACCAATTCTGGTGAGATCTATCATAAAACCAAACTATCGAGAACTTAAAGCTCTTGCTAGGTCCTGGACTAATCCGCGGCAACAACTACCTGTGTAGATTACGCATTACCCTCCTACTGCACAAGAGCTTCAACTGGTCACGACTTCTGAAGCATACAAGTCTCGTACAGTTCAAGCCATTATACAAGTCTCGTACAGTTCAAGCCATTCTCTTTTGCTAGCACCAGTTCTCATATCCAGCACTCGGGCACCAAAATTATATTTTGTGAGTTCTTGCTTAATTTTTGTGACAGTGAACTTTCTATAATCTTCCGAGTTAGTTTGCTGACTGCGGGTATCCTCATCTCCCTTGAATACTGAACCACCATCTTCTGCTTGTGTGTGCTTTAGAGGGCTAGTAGTACTTCTAGACCTCTTATTTACTCTTACAATCCGGTCACTCATCTCCATGTCTTGAACAGAGTCCATGCCCATTTCATAGTCATCTACCCTTGAGCATTTCCCGTGGGAAGCAGTCTTTAGCTTGCTATCCAATGCTGTTTCATTCAGCCGAACAGAAGTCAACTCTTGCTGGAGTGAATCAAGTTTGCCTGTGCAGCTTGTAGCTGAAGAGACAGGGAGTCTGCTCTATTGTTTGCATCTGCGTGTGCTGCACGCTCACTGCCCAGAAGGCCTTGAACGATGTGAACAGTACTAGTTCTCTGCTCATTATTTGATTTTAATAATGATTCTATTTCCTTCTCTCTTTCTTCAACTCTTGCCTACAGAAGAGCAACTTTCGAATGAGCTCCCATCTCTGATACACGAATTCTCTCTAACTCATCATCCACGTCTCTGTTTTCCCTTTGCAAACTTTCAATATGCCTCTCAGCCCCCTCAATTTGGGCCAATCTTTCCATTGCCAACTTCTGCATCTCACTCTTATCCTTCTGAGCAACATCCGCTTGAGCTCGTGCTTTATAGGCAATATCAGTAGCTCTTGTGGCTACTTTTTCAGAGATTTTACACGTTTCTTGGACTTCGTCAAGTCTTTTTATTTCAGATTCGCATTTCTGCTTCAGAAAGATCTTCTCCTGCTCCAGTATCTTTTTTTCTCTACAAATAAATGGGCCTTTGCATTTGCAGCTTCTAATTTTTGACCTAAGTGTTAAAGGAAAGAAAATCAGTCAATGATCTGAGATTGAGAGATTGTGGGATCTGAATATAATTAGCAATCAGTCAATGATCTGAGATTGAGAGATTGGAGGATTCGAATATAATTAGTATGTATTTACTTAGAATAGACGTGCTCTGTATGTATAAAGCTGCTGTATCTGTTTGAAGTTAAATCACATATATAGAATACATTAAACTTTCTCACTAACTCCTTGATTTCAAGCTTCACCAATGATATTTCAGAATCATAACTGTCTACCTTTTGATTTGGCAGTCTGCAAAGAATGTGTAATAGTAAAGTACCACATCATTGATACATACATACATCCTTGAAAAGAGAAACCACAAAAGAAAAGCAAACACGTACAAAACAAGAATTTTTCTTCATCCGAATTTCAATGAATTGGAGTATGCATTAAGGTGTCTGTGTGTGCCTCTGTGTGTGTGTGTGTGTGTGTGTGTGTGTGAGAGAGAGAGAGAGAGAGAGAGAGAGAGGATCACCTTCTCAGCCAAACTACTAGCGACTTCTTCCCTCAAAGCATCTTCACTCTTTTGTGATTCCTTATTCGACGTTCTTGGACAATTGCAGCTTTCTCTAGAGCAGCTTTTGCTTCTCTAAAAGCAATGTCATACTTGCGTTTCCACTCCTGAGCCTCCCCTTGAGCAGACTGAGCTCTTCCCGAGCATCGGGACTTGAGAATTGCAATTTCAGAACTAGCTTGATCTTCCTCAGCCTTCTGCTTTGATATGACCTGTTCGTACTTTCTTTTCTGTAAAATCCTTATTGCTTTGCAAAATCCAATGTTTTAACTAAGCTAGAACATCTCTCACCCAGTAAGCTGGAATTACTCTCTAAGTTATTTATGCGGCCTATAGATTCATCAACTAACTTCTTCTTGTCATTGATAGCATCCTCACAAAGTTTCAAATATTCAGACTTCTCACTAGACTCCAGCTGCTGGTTCAGTAACCCCAACTTATCTTCCATTGAGCGGCATCTCAACATGAGAGTACTCTTCTCTGATCCAGCTTAGCCAATCAGTCTCTTGGCAAGGTTAAGTATTGGACCTTCCAAATTGTGAATTTGGATTGCATGCAATACACATTAATACACACTCATACATTAATAAATAATAATAATAAAACAGCAAAATAAAGACAATAGGCAAACCCCTTTTGTAAGAAAATGGTCAGTTTCTGCCATTTTGCTGGACCCTGACTTACTGCTTCATAGTAGAATAGAAGACCATCAAGAACCTAGAAAACAAAATCACAGTTAAAAATATATATATATATCAATTAAAATGTTAAAGATATCAGGGGCAAGCCACTGTTGCTTACCTTCAGAACATTATCAATATTAGCATCACTAGCATGGCAAGCTATTCTCAGCTTCCTTTCCATGGCTTCTTTCAGGACAGGCAACATGTGCTGAGGGTGAGGAGGAGTAGCAGATGAAGGCTGCATTGGTGAAGAAGATGCCAATTGGTTTTTTAGTTGGTTTTGTAGGCTAGGTTGTGTAACAGGTGATGTAGGAGATACTGGTAAAACGACTGGAAGTTGAAAAGGAGGACAATGACATGAAGTAGAACTGGGACCTCATCATGTGTGCATTGCAGTATTTGAACATTGCAACTCTGCCTCCATATATGCATTCCTTTTACAATCCTGCATGAGTAGCCAATTTAAATGAATAAGACCAGTATACAAGAGTTGAGCTAATAAGATATATACATATCCATATATACTGCAACAAACTATTTATTATCACAAAGATTTCAATTATATATGAGACAAGAACACTTTAAGATTCTTATCTTTTTCTTTAATTATTAAGATACAAGCCAAAAACACTCTTGGCAATACAATCTCAAAAGAAAAGAGATGTTCAACATACGCACAGTGTGCATGTATGCGCACTATATGAATGTCAATAAAGAAAGTAACAGATTTGAGTATGACCAACAAGAGAGAGATCAAAGACAACAGTAAGTCACTGACCTGAATTTCGTCAAGTCTCTGTAGATCATGTTCGTTGTTCAAAGGCCGTACAAGGGTGAAGCATTCTCTATCTGGAAATAGAGCTCGAATGGAGGCTCGTATCTATATTGGCCATTCATACTGTACAATTAGGGGCACCATATGTCCAACATACATTGATAACCTAATTCAAGAGTAGCAGTGCTCAATGTGCCTAGAATGTCATAAATAGTTAACAAGCGTAACCTAAAAGCAAATAATGTCAGTTTAACAATACATGTACGAATTGGCAAGCAAATTCTTGGCAATAAAAGGTCAAGATTGCTCTTTCTCTCTCTCTCTCTACTAAAAAAATGCAGAATCTTGTCAAACGAACTAAGACGAGCCATATAAATACCTCATTTTTCGCAACTACATCCCCTTTTTAAGTCATCATCTGACTTCACTGATGGTGTCGCGCTTTGTCTGCCCAAAACCTGGTTCGGTTAACGGTTTTTCCGGTGTTGTTTTGTTTTGTTTTTTTTTTTTTTAATAACAAAATCTAACTAAAATTTTATTTTTTTGGGGTTGAAAATTCACAAATGACTCAATTTCATGCAAAGAGAGGTGACTTGTAGTTGTGCTTGGTTAAAGATTAGTTATGGGTATAGAAAGTTAGTATTGGGCTTAAATATTTTATAAAAAATTAAAAAATACATAATCGGTCTGGTTCTGCTCGATTCGTTTTTTCACCACAAGAACTGGAATCGGAACTAGACCAAACCGATCCAGTTTGGTTTTGGTCAACTCAGTCCGATTTTTTGTCAACGTGGTTTTTTCCAATTTTTTCAACCGATTTGACTCGATTTTCCGATTTTTCAATTGAATGCCCACCCATAATCAACACACACAACAATCAAGAATGTTAATTACAAGAATTCTACTATAGTATGTATAGTATGTATGAATAGCAAGATTGCATGTTGATCATATCACATGCTGGGGGGATCATATCACATTTTGATCATATCACTTATAATTTAATGTGTTAATAGGAGATTCCAAGGTTTTCCCGATGCCCGATAACGTTTCCTGCAAATTCCAATAATTTCCACCCCTTCCAAAATACACAATACAGAGAACACATGTAATCACTTCGTACAAAGACGCCTACAACAATGACAATGTCCCTGTTTGTTTGGAGCCAACAAACTAGGCTGATCAGTAAAGAAAAACACCATTCTTCCTTCCAATCTCTTGCTTTAACAATATTCTCCTCTCGGGGTGCATAAAGAAAGTTCATTTGATGAGAACTAAGGATTACTGATGGATATTTGAAACATGAATACGGATATTCCCTCATGGGATACATGCAAATGAGAATTTGTTTAGGAGAATTAAAACAATGCTATCATTATTACACCAGGTGTAGTATATATGAAGCTTTGATTGATATGGGAAACCATATGGATACATTAACATGATAAGTTTGGAGCGCTACTAGTGTGTTATTTTCTTGTGTTTGGTTTGATCTACATTGTTATGTCCATTATGCAAAACACTCAGGGAATCTAAAATACTCCACCTTGACACCACTTGCCTAAGAAAAACAACATCAAGGATTAAGGTCATCTTGCATCCATTTTTTAAAAAATGACACATGGCAATTGTTGGTTGAACACCTTGGACCCACCCGAGGCCCTAGGATCACGAGATGGTAGGTGCGACAGCTCAGCGACACTTGCCAAGCTTGTAAAATACAAGTCACCTTATTCCTCTATTGCACTTAAATTATGTCAAATATATTAATGGATTGCACTTGAGAAAGGGCATGTTTACTTTTCAATGGTTGCCTAACACATACGAGTACTTATGAAATGGAAAATATTAGGGCCCTGTTGATAACCATTTTTATTTATTTTTTTTATTTTTCATTTTTCATTTCATTTTTTTGTGCTAGAGTATACAAGAAAAAGAGGGAGAATGAAAGTAAGAATGAGAGTGGAGATGGGATTGAGAGGGAAGATGAGAGGGAAGGATGGGAGAGGAGTAACAAAAGTGAAAACAAAAACTAAAAACTGAAATCTATTTGAAATTGTTTTCTCTTTCAAGTTTGTGTTTTCACTTTTGTTACTCCTCCCTCCCATCCTCTCCTCTCACCCTCTCTCTCAATCTCATCCTCACTCTCGTTTTCCTTTACGCTCTAGCACAAAAACTAAAAACTAAAAACTAAGATTTAAATTAATGATTATTAAACGAACCCTTAATGTATAAATATCCTATCGTCACAATATCTTAGACTAATTACGTACAAATCTCCCGTAATAGGAAGTTCAAACACATTAGAGCTAAACATAATACAAATTATTGATCCTCTATCCATTGCACGTCTAGGGAAAAATGCATACGCTACTTTCTCAACAATATAAGGCCGCACCAACGATATTGTAGAATGTATGTACATTAATTGGAGAGTTCTAAACTAAGAATGTTCTTATTTAAGAAATGCACAGTGATATCATATAATGCAATTAAATAATTGAAACCGTCTATATCTTAGGTTATGTTTCAAAAATATTTGCTAAAAGAATTTTCCAGATTATAAACTTTTTTATCAACTAAAATGTGCAGAAAAACCTCTCATTGTTGCCATCATTATGGCTAAATTAGTGATGCGTCGTAGCTTAACGGGTTAGCTCATCCTCGCCTGTTGTTTTTATCATCATGGGTTGCCTAACCTGACTCTTTGAACAAGTGGATTAAGGACTAGGTGGGCCAACTTTCACCAAAATTAGGAACGGATAGGGGATTTCTCTTCGAACTTGAGATCACTAGTCTACAAGTCAATGTCTTTTTCAACTAAACTATACCGCATTGGCAATGGACTGAGTTTCTTGAACCATGTTCCACCAATCAAGGCCAATTGAACTCATGCACGTTGACGTTGCACCCCACCTTTAAGATGGGGATTAAACCAACCAACCAAAGCTAGTTCTTTAAGAAAAATAATTTTTTTTAAAGCAAAATATATATAAACGATATTGGGGGAGGGAGTATTCGAACATAGGACCTTGGATGGAGGGATTTCTCTTTGACCTTGAGATCACTAATCTACAAGTCAATGTCTTTTTCAACTGGACTTATACCTTATTGGCGAAGGACTGAGTTTCTTGAACCATGTTCCACCAATCAAGGCCAATTGAACTTATGCACGTTGCACACCACCTTTAAGATGGGGATTAAACCAACCAACCATAGCAAGTTATTTAAGAAAAATAATATTTTAAAAAAACCAAAGCAAAAATATATATAAACTGTAATAACCCAAACCTTAATTATTATTTAATTAATAATTTAATAGAAGAAAAGACTAAACTACCCTCGGAATATTTTATTAGGTTATAAGTTGACTTTTTGACCGGGGAAGAATTTGGAAATTTCGATTGTACCATTGCGTAGAGTGCGACGAAATGAGTCCGTAGAAACATAGTGTGCTCAATTCCGAGTTGTATGGAAGGAATTATGAGCAAAATACGTAAAAATGGCAAAAAGGTAATTTTCAAAAATCAGATTTTTTTAAAATCTGTTTCTCCTTCTCTCTCGCGATACCCCCCCCCCCCCCCCCCCCCCCCGATACCCAACTCCAGCCCGACCACCACCCAAACCTCCATAACCACCACGCCGGCCACCCAACCACCAGACCGGTCAGGAGAAGACTAGCGCACCCTCCGCAACCCAACCCGACCTCCCTCCCGCCTTGCACCGCCGCGACGGAAAAACTAGAAAAATTCCGTCGATTTTGACAGATTTTGCAAGCCTCCGATCTCCGTCATCCGGCCACCAAATCGGACAAATTAGGCACCCGGGCACCAATTGACCCACAGGAGGGACCTTCAAAGGGTCCAGTTAGCTCAGAGCATCTGTGAGTGGACTGTTTGTTTTATAAATGATTTTATGCAATTAAATTCCATTATTTGATCTTGAATAAGTATTGAATAATTGATATTTTCCTAGCATGACTTTGCTGGTTTTAAGTATATTTATTAATTTGCTGCCGAGTTGAGAATCCTTAAATTATAGGAAAAGTAAAAACTGGGATAGTTATCAGATTGAGTGGCAGCAGGCTTTAAGGTTTATTAAGACATAGTTTTATAAATTCTAGTTAGTTTTATATATATATATTTCATAAACCACATAGGTACCCAAGGTTGCCTTCAGTATAATAAATGTTGCCTCGGAAATAAGGTTGCCTTCGGAATGAAAATTATGTTGCCTTCGGTTATATTGATGTCGACGGACATCGGGTAGGTCAGCATGCTAGACACCGCCCCACGAGTTTCGGGGACGCCCAAACCGTGTGGTGCGAGGAACGCAGCTCAGATGGACCAAGTGTCCCCTGAATCCAGCGAGGATTGCGGCTCGGGTGACTTTGTGTTTCCCGAGGTCTGCTAGGACATGTCACTCCGGTGGCACGAGGATGGAATTGACGGAAACTAAAGGAATTGACAGAAGAATAAATGGGTACACCTAGGTGGTAGATTAAAGTGGTTTCAATGCTTTCAAGGAATTAATATTTGATAAAGCGTATGATTGAATCTATAGATATAAATATGTATGCATTGATTTCAATACGAGTATAAATAAGAAAATGATTTAGTTTTATAACTATTTTTACAAAGGGCTTAGTATATTCGTATGCTATTTTCTAAAGCTTTGTTTTTGGTCCACTCACCCTTTTTAATGTTTTGCGCCCTTAGGCAGTAGTCGTGGGTTAGTGTGCCACCATCGGGCCGAGTTCACATTCTGCCACGTCTTTTGCCATTGTAGGGATTTGTATAATTAAATTATACTTATAATCTATTCTATATAGATACTCTGATATTGCCCTAGAACGCATGTCTAACTATTGGAATGTAATTATTTGCATGCTGGCAGTTGGTGTATATTTGTATGCTTGTTGACAGGTGTAATTTTGGAATTGGTCAAATTACAGGTGAGACTCTGCCAAATTTTTGGCGTAAGTTAAACCATAGTATAATTAGAAATTCGACTAGAAGGGCAATTAGGTCTTTTGTGCTCGGCACCTGCCAGGTGTCGGACACGCACAGGGTCCGACTCGGATTCCAATGTGGAATTTGGGTCGGGTTCTGTCATAAACTATATTGGGGGAGGGAGTATTCGAATATAGAACCTTGAATGGATACATAGGTAGCTACTCTTAAGCACTTGAGCTATAAGCCCCTTGCAAATTTTTTTTTTTTTTAATTTAAAAGCTTGATACTATGAGTAGCAATTATCAACATGACCCCATAAACAACTCAAAATCCGCACAAAATTTATATATGTCAACCCACACGATAAAAAAAATTCAAGACCAATTTGGGTCATCTTGATGAGAAATGATTAATAAATTGGTGGATTTCAAATCAACCCGTCAACCCATTTATTAAGGGCCCACTTGATAATCATTTCATTTTTAATTTTTCAATTTTTATATTTAAAAAACTGAAAACAAGAAACTTGTTTGGTAACCAATTTTACTCTTTAAAAGTTGTTATTTCATGTTCATGTTGGAAATGATTTTATTTATTTTTTTGTCGAATTGTGAATTTCAAGTTATAGAATGAAAGTGTAAGTTCAAAAGAGTCCATTGTATTTTTTGGAATTAGAATGAATGTTTGGTGAATTTTAGATATGGAGGTCCTAGGGCTAAGACTAGGTTTGCGACACAAAAGTCGAGCGGCTAGGTACAAGTCAAGAGGTCCCAAATATCAAGTTTTGGTAACTGGAGTGCATTGTCTGTGTGATGATGTAAAATTGGTGACTGAGAAAGGTGTTGGGTTTGTTGAGGTTCCATTGAGTTTCTCAAGATAGTGCAATGCTAGAACCCAATCTAAGATCATCAAATACGTTCAAACAACAACAGGATTGATACGACCTAACAATCCTTGGCAAAAGATATGAAAAACTAAGAACACTTTGAAATTGGTTTTAAAAATAAGTACGATTTCAAAAGCCAATTTTCCTTTTTTCGAAAAATTAAAAATGAAATTTTTTACCAAACATGTTTTCAATTAATTAAATGCGTTTAATTAAAAGGATTAAAACAAGCTAAATAGGTCAAATAAGTTCAACCGGTTTTTAGATTAACCTAAATAACCCTAAACCCTTAACAATTCCACTTAGCCTAGGAGAGATGTAAATGCTGACAAGAAAACACTAACTTTGTTGGCAAAACAAAAGAAGTGTTCAGGAACACTCATGATCTGCAGGTATATTCCCAAAGTTCATTTTTTATGATGTATTGCTACTACATTTTCCATTTCTTTTTTTTAATTATTGTAAAAATACGATGATAGATTGATAACAAAACAAAATTGCGGAAGATCTTCCACAAAACATCATTGAAAATGTCGAGGGGATCCCGAAGGGCTGCTTGAATCACACATCTGGCATCCCCTTCTATCACAACCATTAAATCTTTATATCTTGGATCGGTACATGTATAAAACTACTAAATTTTGCTACTAAAAAAAATTTCTTTTTACTTAATCATATTTGTTTACAATATTCAAAGATATTCACTATTAACTTTACATCTTCCCAAGTTTTCTCAAAGTTAGAGGTATGCATGCAGAACAAAATAATTAACAAAATGATTTTAAAAAATTATAAAATAGAATATTCTCAAAGTTTTATTGAATGGGTTTTTCTTTTTAGGTTTACGTGGGTTTTAGGTTTGAGGGCCTTTATTCAGGTGCGTTTTTAGCTATTTTTGAAAGTTTTTATAAAAATTGACATTTATGAAAGTATGGTAACTTTTAGCTTTTTATTTTATTTTATAAAAACTCCAGTTTGGTGCCTAGAATTGGATTGGATTGGATAAGTCACCAAATCTAAGGTATATTGAAGGAGGAAATAAAGGTAAAAGGTGAATGACTCCCAATGTTGGGGGATTAGGAGAGATTAGTAACAAGGTATTGTAATCCTACCATTTTGTGAGGATTAGATGGGATAAAGTTTAAAAAAAATTCATTTCTTCCTTAAACATGTTTAAAATATAGAGTATCAAATCCAATCCTATACTAGTCACCAAACTTGGCCATATTGTCTATGTCCTACAGAGCAGCTTCAGGGAAATTTCATTTCATTATCAAAGTTACTAGTTTGGAGGTTTCGGCCAGACTATCTTATTGACCAAAACCACGTTAGCATGAGAAAGATGACATTATCACAGTCCAATTCCTTTCATTTCTAACATCGGGAGGGAAATCATGAACTCGATTTTAATGACTGAAATCTTTATAATATAAAAAGCAGAATCAATACATTTACAGAGATTGTCTTTCAACATTAGAAGCAATTCCTAATAGAAACACAGGTTTTTTGGTAAAACAAAATGAAACAGAAGGATAGGTACCAAAAAGATGGTTACAGAAGATGAAAAAGACCAAGCTTTTCTCAAATAAGACAGCGAAAGTAAATTGAATTGATTGCATTACCGCTTCCAGGTTGTGCCTTCTTCACTTAGGGAATTGCATGAAAGAGAACCTTTGTATTGTCATGGTTCTTCCAAGACTTTTCAACCGTCCTATGGCAAAGAATCCTTGGATCAGCCATCCCGTCCAAGAACTTTTAGTAGGTAGAATCATGACCAGGACTATCTGCATGCATGTCCATCGAGGTATCATTGGAACTTGGAGGATTAGCATCCCGGTTCGGGTGGAGAAAGCTAGGTTCATTGTTTCGGGCTCCATTTCCAGATGACAGACCTGCACCTGAGTAATATCCATCTTGAGAAATGTGATAGTGCTGAAGACTCTGGCGAACAGGGCTTGACAGAGCATTTGAGAAGACTGAATTTTTAGATTGGTGATCACATTGCTCAGAACGAATTCCCTGCCCAGTATTTGTTGGGCCAGATGAGCCAGAAGAAACTGGGAAACCTGAGTTTGTGAAATGCACAGTGGGCTGAAGATGCTGATGTTGAAGTGGCACCCTGGGGGACATTGACGGCTGCTCCTCTCCACAATAGTCCAACTCATTCTGCATGAAGGCAAGAAGAAATTTGTAAGCTGCAAAAATGAGTGAAGTCCTTACCGAATATATATACACATATGGATGAACTATTGTCGTCCCTAGGCAAAATAACTAAAATATGTAACCGATCTTGAACAATTAGATTCAAGATTTAAAACATTCCAATTTTTAAACATTTTAATCCTAATCCTCAATTGTCAATCTTTGATCTCATTCACAACTACTACTTTACTATTACTAAACCCTATTTTTATCTTTTTTAATACCTGAAATCCCTCAAACCCACATCCTGGACTCAGCTCCAAAACTAGGGCCTCTGCCAATACCTACAATCTTTTGAAGACAGGAAACTCTAGCAATAGCTAAATATGTACCTTGAGGAATGTAGCACTACACTAATAAGAATAATAATAATAATAATAATAATAATAATAATAATAATAATAATAATATTATTATTATTATTATTATTATTATTATATTGTTGTTGTTCTTGGGATTTTATTATTAGGGGTTACTCTAGCATATTCGTCTGACAATAAGGTATTTGAGTTTACCATACTCGCCTCACTTTTTCCCTTCAACCTCTATTCTCTCCTCCTATTATCGTACATCAATTGGTATCACAACAATCCTTGTTCTATTTCTCCTATAAATTCAAATCGAGAGATCAACTGGTTAAACCAGTGTCATAAATATCTGTTTCCAAAAGGCACATCTTTTCATCAGTAACCGGTTTTTGGCCACAATAATGACTTGATAGCCCTAATGCAACAACTAAATCCCTCCATTTGAACTCAAAGGGAGAGGATCAAATCAATGTTGAAAATGTTTGCAAAAGCACTTCATCATTGAACTAATTCATTGATGATCACAATGAAAAAAAGCCACACAAAGCAAAGAGTCATGACTACTGAACATGCAGAATCTGTAAAATCATGTTTACGCAACATATTGTATTACATCAAGTGATGATACATTTCATCTGCATTGGTTAAGCTCATAAGGCTATAATCCAAGTTTATTTAATCTTACAGAAATGTACAGTCATTGCATACTTTTTTTTTTTTTGGCTCTATCTCATTCAGCACGTATCCATGTCTAGTTCAACATCTTAATCATAACAGAGAAGAATCTCCGGAATGAAGCACAAGACAAATCAGAGGAAAGGAAACATTCCACTGTAGGTATGACAAGAACCTTAAGCACAGATTCTTATTTGCTGGATATTAAAGGGTAGAAAAGTATTCCCTTGCAAACCTCATGAAAGAGCAAGTGAAAATTGAAAAGTGAGAAGCACATAGCTCTGCAATGACTAAAGTTTCAAACGGATTTAACAATTAAATTTCGAGTTCTGGCCAAATTCCACAGCATCTACAAACCGTGGATTTCATTCCCTTCTTTTGGGGGAAAAAAGAACCTTGGAATTCTTCAACTGGGGGACAATGGAAGCAATCCCTCACAAAAGTTCAGCATAACCACAACAGGGTCACACTCAAAACTAACCACATCCAAGTCTATGCTACCTAGAAGGCAATGGATACAGTAACCTTATATATTCTAGTATAAATTCAACACCAATCCAAAACATACATGCATGTGCATCCAGTCTTAACAAAGAGAAAATTTCAAAGTAATTAACATGAAATTTGAGTAATGTAACAGAAATACGCGGGATGGAATATATGGAAGAGAGAAAGTGACATGATCCAAATAAGCTGCAATAATTAGTATATTTGATGGCTCATAAAAAGTTCAGATGTTTGATGCAAAGGGTGTGTACTATGCTACAAGAAAACTAACCCTGTCGTTGATAGTCTCTGGAACAAAGGCGCATTTAACTTTAGTATGACCCATTATTGTTTTACACAAATTTTTCATGTAGAACAAGTGATTTTGTGTGTGTGGGTGTGCGTGGACATGCATATTTTCTGTCAATTTGGGATAGTTTATCATATTATGAAACAAACAATCAAAGACAGAATCATAAATCGCTATAAAAATCAGACCAAAAATAATAATAATAAACAAACCTGAAGATAACTGACTATATCCGTTGTTGTAACTCTTGAGCCTCCTTCTTGTTGTCTACTGATCCACTGATAAATTTTATCCTGAAAAAACATATTTAACCAAGGTTCCATCAATAAAATGTAAAAATGAAGTCCAATTTGAAAGAAATTTTACACATTAATAGGACAAGTAATGTATGTACAAGATTTTAAACAAGGATATAAGGCATTTGCAGAAACTTTGTAGACCCATTGCCTAATTGGCTACAAGCTACAGAAAGTGAATGAAATTTTGAACAGGGAAGCATAAAGAAGCATGAGAAACCCCGCACCCTCAACGAACTAATGGAAAATAACATATTTTTAAAAAAAATTAAATTCAGAAAAAGCCACACACAAGCCTAGGCTGGTTTCAGCCAGTTCACGAGAGACCTTTCCAGAAATATGCAAGGAGGAAGAAAATATTAAAGGCAAATCCATATACCAAAAAGATAAGTATCAGAGAAAGGATAGGGGTTCAACATATACAAAAATAGTGGAGTCCAACTTACTAGAGAGTAGAGACATACCCCATCTTTTAAAAGAAAAGGGGCCAAATCAATCAGTTGGAGAAAAGAATGGAACAAATCATTGAGTACTGAAGACCAAATACAAATCCGTAAAGATATCAAAGTTTAGAAATATTTCCCACTTGAAGTTCTATGCCAAACAGCATCAGAATAGCAGAAAGAGTGAAGAAAATTTAGTGACTTTAAATCCAACTAAAGGAAATATCTTTTGTTTACATGGTGATAAGAATCAATCATGTTATCTAATATTTAGGGTTTTTAAAGATATAAACACCCAATTTTATCATAAACTAAAACAATGCATGAATAATTGGAACTCCCCACTAATTATCTAAACACTTTGCATACTTTACATTACCGACAGATACTACTGAGAAATTTGGGCATTTCTTATCCAACCAACTTCATATGACATGCTCACTCGAACTAATATTCACCCAATTCATAACCAAACAAAACACACACCAACTCATGAACCACAAAATATAAGAATCCCCAAATTTCTAAGAATTTGGAAAAAAAAAAAGCGACCAACTTTAATTTGATCTTGATTAAGAATCAAGAACTGAATGAGGGAATCTGCGATTAGATTAACAACTATCAATTAAGAAGATGATGAAGGAGAGAAAGAGAGACGTACGAGGGCGTGGCGTTCACCGGCTTGAAAGGAGAGCTTTTGGTGGTTCATGGCCTGAGTGTAGAGCTGAGAGAGAGAATTAGCGGCGCTGCAGAAGGAGGTGTACATGCTTCGATCCACCTCGTCGAGGCTGGTGGCTATGGACTTTCTCTTCTTCCCCATGGCTAAGGCTCTGAGAATCTTCTGATGATATCAGAAGAAGAAGAAACCAGCAAAAGGGTTTGTTGTCTCCCTCTTTGTGTGTGAGGGATTTCTGGTCTGATCGATTGATAAGAGGAAGAGAGTGAATTTATATCCCAAAAGGAGAAGAAGAGGGTTAAAGCGTTATTGATTGGAATTGGGAAATTGGGAAATTGGGCTTTTTGTTTTGCTACATACACACGTATATATTTTATCAGAGGGCAGCACCAAGGTTTTCAGAAGACGGAAGGACACATGGTTACTATCGTGGCAATTCGTCCCACGTAAACATTGCTTCCATACCCAAAACTGTTACTTTACACTCTATCTTTTTTATTTCATTTTTTTTCTACTTTTAATTTTCCCAAAAGTAACCACAAAAAAAATTACAAGAGGTTTCTTGAGGTTTAGTCGAATTAGAAGGTAATCCTTCTGTTTTTGGAAATTACATTAAGAATTAGTCCTTTACAAAAATAATTTAAAAATCATCAAACAAGGACTTATTATCAGTGTCGTTTCAACCCAGAATACGTAGGGCACAAGAACAGGACCCAACATCTAAATGGCACAAATTTTTTGAGCTTGTCCATATATATAGGAAATTTTTTTAAAAAATTTATATTTCTCCAAATGTGTGATTAGGGGTGGGCATGGGTTGAGTTGGGTTGGTTTTGGTTACAACCCGTAACCTAATCCGTACATAGCTGTTTATGATTTTTTGAATTCAAGATAATTTCATTATTAAGCCAACCCAACTCAACCCAACACTCTAATGATCAGGTTCGGCGGTTCGATTGGCTTGACCTGAAATTGTGCACACCCCTAGATGTGATAGCATCAATCATTGTCAAGGTGATGCCTGAGTTCTCTTTGTTTTTTTTTTTAAACAAATGTAACTTAGTTAATTTAAATAATGACTATTTTACAATTATTTATACGCTCTTTATCACATCTCAACTCCATTTTGAATCGCATTGTCTTTATTCTCTCAACTCCTGCTCCCTCATCACCGCCACTCCATTTCACCTTTTTATGTCCCTTAATTGTGAAATTCATCTTCATATTTTTTTCCCTATTAAAATTAGGGAGAGTGGGTCACACCTTCTAATCTCCTCCATCTTCCTCTTCTTTTTTGTCAGTCATCATTTTTTATATGGGTTCTTCATATTTTGATGGTTAAAATGATGTGTATAAACAAAAATGGAGATATTGAGTCTGAAATTTTGGGATTATTCAGAGTTTCTTTGGTTGAAAATTTTGATGATTGTAATTGATGTCTATTAAAATTAAAACAAAGATTTCGAATCTGATTTTTTGGGGGTTGTCTATATTTTCTTTGATTGCAAAATTTGAAGGTTGTAATTGATGTGTACAACCAAAAAAAAACCCTTCTTTGATTTTCGTTATGAGCGGCAAAATTTCAACAATGGCTCCAAGAAATAGAAGTCGAAGAAACAAGTAGCACCCGTTGAGGACGTTCCCAACTGGATTTTGGGCGAAGGAGTTGAAGGACAAGTTGTGAAATTTCAATTTGTTCTTCGGGCTAAACAATAGAAAGGTGGTGATCGTTTCCTCTATCGATCACTGACGAGTCAAGGACGCCCATGTTAGGTCCGAAATATTTTGGTGCTAAACCAGCAAGCCTGAGGGCTTTGGATTCCAGTATGGTTAGAGCCCTTCACCCCTATAGTCTTTCAGATATAGACTAGAGTTCATGGGGGAAAAATTCAAGTGTTGTTGGTTCGAATCCTGAAATGGTCCCTTCTGGAAAATTCAAACCTTGGAGCGAATGGGTCGAAGTATGCCCTAAGTTCAAAGCAAAGTGGAAAAATAATGGCATATATGATGCCATTATGCTTTCGAAGAAGAAAATAGCCCTGAATCTGCATGTGATGAGCGCTGCCGTGTGTTATTGGAACAGTACTTCTAATACCTTCGATTTCGGGTTGGGACTGATGACTCCTACAATTCTAGACACGGACTGTTTGGGTTTCGTCCTCATAGAGTAATCGTGGATGCTCTTGGGGATTACGAGATTAGAGGGCGAAGGGATAGGATTTCTCTTCGTGCTAGTAAGATGGAATTGCAAAGGAATAGGAAATTTTGTGTCTTTCTGCAGAGCTATCAGAGTATGGTGGATAAGGAGAAAGAACACCTGACGTTCTTACTATTATGGCTGAACCAGTTCATCTTCCCTAATCCTGAAGGGTTTGTTTAGCATGAGTATGTGCATCTGGCAGAGGCTCTACATAATGAGGATGATGTGGCTACAGGTCCGTTTATATTGCCTTCACTCTATCACTGCCTTCATCAAATCACTACAAAGTCAATGGACCTAAATGTCTGTGGTCCTATTTGGATGATCCAAATATGGCTACAATGGTATTTTCCTAAGCTTGGCTAGGGCGAATTGGATTATCCCGAAGATGAGATTCCAACCATTACTATTGTCAGCAGCCCAATAAAGTCTGTGAAGACTGAAGAGTGCTTTATATTATTCTGTGATTGCAAACATCGGGAAGAGAGGCAATGGCTACGATCAGTGATTAGAGGGTGCCCATGGTTTATGAATAGAAGAATATATGAGCTGGATGCAGAGGACACCACCCTGATCCCATGAGAAGCTGCCAATCGATTGAAAAAGCCTTATCCTACTTGATAGGTAGAGACCTTCTATTTTGCATCAGCGATTCGTTAGATAGGTGTTTGTACAGTGCAGAAGCCTATAACCCCCAATTTGTTTGCAGGCAATTCGAATTGACCCAATTAATCCCAGAATTGCAATATGAAAGTGTAAATTGGGGAAGTTATTGGCGAAGAACTGATCTGCTCCTGCATGATAATGTGAAGATAAGAACATCCTGGCATAAGTATATTTAAGGGCGAAGAATGCCTTCTTATATGCCCAATCCTCTGCAGACCAACTTTTTCCATGTATTGGTGCGCCAGAATGGACACTTGGTTTCTAGAGAGTGCCAAGCTCTTTCACTCTTACGTTTTCAATGAGTGTCCCTTCGCCCAATCCATGACGGAGTGTGAAGAGATATCCTTGTGTTGCGTGCTAAACAACATAGGCAGCATATATCTGACAGGTAACTTCAAGATCTTCCTGAACTTACAATCCTTTTTATTCTACTTTGAAATTACAACACCTAACAATCTGGATTGTTTTTGGTTTTTTGACAGAAACAAGCTCTGGCTTTCGAAGGGCTAGTCATCAATCTTCAGTAAGTTTTCTTCAATGTTGGGTGTTTTGTTGTAAAACCCTTTGCCTCCTTTGTTATGTCTAATAAATCTCCATTTCGGGTTATGATGCAGCCTTGCCAAAGGTTTTCAATAAAGGGGAGAGCTCAAGTGTGCAAGTGTCTACTTCTCAATCTTCATCGGGCTTAGTTCTAGGGAGATCAATAGTAATTCCCATTATTGAAGAAGAAGTGCAAGAAGAAGAAGAAGCTTTCCTTATCAAGAAAAGGAGAAGATCGGGCACTAGCCATTCAGCCCAAGACTCAACCTTGATGAACCATGATGAGGCAGATCAGGGAATGGGGTCAGGTATGCCCGATCTTAAACCTATTACTAGTAAGAACAAACTATTTCTTCTTGGTCACATCACCCCTTGATGATTCTGAGGTATTTCTGATCTTGTGTCTTTGTTCTATCAGCAGTAGAGAGGAGAGAAAAGGGGAGAAAGCTGATCTTACCTCCAGATGAAGTGGAGGAAAACCAAGTCGTTCCTCCAAAGAGGAGAAAAAAAAGGCGAAAGCTGATCTTGCTTCCAAATGAAGTGAAGGAAAACCAAGTTGTTCCTCCAGCTTAGGTTTGTTCCTCTTTGGTCTAGATTTTGACTTTTGATCATTTCGTTGGCTCAAAGAAGAACTGACAAAACTTCATTTTGGCAAATAATTATGCAGGAAGCTATAGTGACTGCAAATCCTGTAGCAATTGTGGAGGTTGGGATAATGCAGACCCTCCCTGAGGTAATTCAAAGTTTACTTTGATTTTGATTTTTAGGTTTCTTTAGCAAAAGTTGACAAGAGTTGCCTTTGTCTTATCAGGTGAATAAAACAATAGCTGCCCCAGAAACTCCCAGAGTTAGAGATGAGAGAAAAGAGGCGAAAGCTTATCTTGCCTCTAGATTAAGTGGAGGAAAACCAAGTCTTTCCTCTAGCTCAGGTTTGTTCCCTCTTTGGTCTAGATTTTGACTTTTGATCATTTCATTAGATCAAAGAAAAAATGACAAAACTTCATTTCGGCAAATAATTGTGCAGGAAGCTATAGTGACTGCAGATCTTGCGGCAATTGTGGAGGCTCGAATAACGCAGACCCTCCTTAAGGTAATTCAAAGTTTACTTTGATTTTAATTTTGAGGTTTCTTTAGCAAAAGTTGACAAGAGTTGCCTTTGTCTTATCATGTGAATAAAACAATGGTTGCCCCAGAAACTCCCAGAGTTAAAGAAGTAGAGATTCTTGTTGAGCTAGTAATCTCTCTTGCAGTGAGTTAAGTGTTGTGCCCGATCTTGAACCAAGGAGAAAGCTCTTCAAGTACAAAAACTCCCAACCTTAGTAGTTGTGAAACCCCATATTTTTAAATATGCATATTAATATTTCATAAAATTAATTATTTATAATTATTAGTTTTCAAAACTATATAATTGATAATATATATACATAGTTGTATGGCAAGCCACGTGAATCTAGCTATAGCCTATCAAACCTTATTGTATGGCTTTAACTATATCAATTCATTTAATATTTATTCTATACACACACTTTACAAAAAGATTTTAGAAGGGTGTTTGTTGCTTACTAAGCTTTCTCTTAAAAAGTGACGTGTTGCATTATGGAGTCTTCAAAAAACAATTAAAGCATGAGGTGATATGTTTTGGCATGAGGTGTAAGAACAATAGATATTCTTATATATATATAAACGTAATTGGAAAGTGCTCACTAAGCACTCTCCAAAGCCAGCACCTAAGGTTAATTGGGGTGGCAGTTTACTTTCAAGCCACCCATGTAGTCTAGAAATTCCTAGGCTAGTTATGTGGCACAATGTTAAGCTATATCTATATATTTTTTTGCCGACTCTAGCTTACTATAAATAGCCTTACCTAATAGTTCTTGAATCATAGGTTCTTCAAAGTTGTGTTAGTTTCCTAAAATTCGCGAAAAAAGAGAGAGTGAAAACTAAGTGTGGTAAGATTTTGGAAAAGCTCATCTGGGAGTTGTACAATAGCTTTGGATTTGAGGTAGGGGTTTTTCTTGGGGAGACTTTACATAAATTGATTTAATTAAATATTGTGAACACTATATTATGCTTGGTAATATTATTCGATTATTATCCTTGATATTGGGTGTTTACATGTTGTCAATTATCATTATAATTTGATTAATATTGACATGTTCATATGTTGTCAATGGTGTTTGGAATTCTTGGGTTGACAAAGAAATTATGGAAAAGAGGGTAATGAGAAGGTTCTTTTGTGTAGTTGAGTCTGACCATTGTAGGGACCAAGTTTAGGCGAGCCCGTGAGCACAATGGATTAGGAAATCGGCGGTATAATTGTCGATTGGGTGATTTGGGCTTGGAGATCAATGGTATGGACAAAATAACTAGCAAAAGGGAAATTATGGGATAATTGAGATGGGTGTTAGTTTATATAATGGGGCATTCGGAATCACAATGGTAAAATGCATGGTATGGGACATGCAGATTTGCTTGCCCTATTATATAGATTAACGGGTTGGGTAGAATTGAAGATCATTCATGCATTGCATAGATTGTACGTTAAAAATCTCACTAATCACATAAGACATAGGACCCCTACTAAGCATGTAGTGCTCACCCCTTAATGAATTTATTGCAGGTTTTGAATCTGAAGTTTATTTGTGACGAGGAAACAAGAAGAATGAGTTGCAGATAGTTTTGGATGTTTTGTTAAAAGTCTGTACTTTCCTGTAGTTTTGCTTATAAAATTACAATATAAATTATTTTGGTTTAAATAGAGGTTTATGTTTAGTTCTCTTGTTTCTTGCTATTTAAATTTTTAGTTTTAGTTTTTCTTTTACCTCACACTCTCAACAATTATTAAAAAAAAAAAAAAAAATTGGGATGTGATAGTAGTTCAACTCAAGAAGTTGCTACAACAATTGTGCATGGTAGTGTAGTTGGGAGAGCATTTCTGCAGAACTTCAAGAGTGCATATGAAGCTTGTAAGCCAATCAAAGCAGAATTGGACCAAATGTTGGTCAAACTAGAAACTCTGGGTTTCCAAGTTCTACAGAATTTGGATATGCTCATCAGAATGAGGACCCTACTTCAAAGAACTTCTGAAATCAAGCCTTTCTTGGCTTCGACAAGTCGATTTCTGATGCAGTGGTTGGATAAAATTTTGGGCAATGCTCTTAAGCTCCGAGAAGTGCCTAATGAAGGTGTGGATCATCCTGACCTTGTGAAAAATATCAGGCACGTAGGGCTAAATGAATGGATCTTCTTAGAGAGGCAGAGACCAGCGTCAAAGAGCTTGAGATGATAGAATTGAGAGAGCAAAGACTTCATGCACAAATAGAAGTTGATGATTATGATCAGGCAAAAATTTTGCTGGAGTTGCAAGAAGTCGAGGCGCAAATCGGTGTGAGTGAGATGGTCATCAATGCATTAGCCTCTCAAGCCATGGAAGCCACAATAGCAGAGTCAGAGGCCAAGTCATTTCAAAAATCGATAAACTTAGAAATTGATAATGTGAAGGACTTGGTTTCTTCCACTTTAGCATTTATAAAATAATTGCTAATTGATGAAATCAGCAATCTTTCTTGTTTTGATTTTATTAAACTATTCAAGAATTCTCGGGATCTTATAAAGAAATTAACCAAAGATTTTGGCTAAGTCTTATATAAATGAGAAATTCAAATAGTTAAAGCCCTAGTTTTAGGCCCATGGATCCTTTTGGGCTTTATTTTTAATGAAATTAAAGCCCTTTTCATATTTTTGAATTTTCAGACACGCGTGACATTTTCCACATGGACAAAAGTAAGAGACAACTCGAGAAAGCTAGTGGCGCCAATCTTTAAAACTCTCCAATCGCGACCTTTCCCTATTCCACTTCTTCTTTCGTCTCTGAACCAGTGTGAAGAACTTTGAAAAACCCTAACTGTTATTCCTTGATCAAACAACAAATTTTTCAAATGGCTCCCAAGAAAAACGTCCAGAAGAATGTTCATAAAGAAGTTAAGAAAAAGCCAGTGAGTAGGGTAGAGTCGAACAGTGACTCTTCCACTTTTTCTTTCTCCGATGACAATCCAAAATGGCCACCCTATATATCGGGCGAAGGAATAGACGTTTTCCCAACAGAGATGGGCAAGCTGATTCTTAGATTCTCCAGTGATTGTCCCCGATTTAGCGTTTGTGAGGATCACATCAGCTTCCATGGTCGTGGTTGCATCTTAGGGCCAAGGTATTTGGAAGAGAAGGTCAACCAATGGGTCAAGTACGAATCTCACGACGTCAAGGCTCCTCTTCTTTTCAAGAATTCGAAGGGGATTAGTTGGGGGAATTGGATCAAGTTTTTGCCTTGTTTCTACCCTAAAACCGAGATTAAGGGCTGCGAAATGAAATGGGCAAACTGGATTAAAAGGATGGAACCCCAGTTTAGGGATTCATGGATCAGCAACGGCATATATTATGCCATTATGGGCTCAACCGTTCCAATCCAAGCCGACGCGCCTCTATTAAGTTCAACGCTAATGTTCTAGAATAGTGACACCAATTCTTTTGACTTTGGAGTCGACCTGATGTCAATTTCGTTCTTGATTTGGCCGTAATTTTCGAATTCCGTCCTCATGGTAGGAGTGTTGACTGCCTGGCCAATTTCAAGAGGACTCTAGAGGAAAACGTGCAGATTGGGGTGAGAATAAATGAGATGAACCAGCTAATCAATACCAATCGGGCCTTTGGTCAGTTTATGAAGAATTTTCAAGGCGTGGAGACTGTTGATCCCCAGAGAGAGCATATGATGTTTTTGCTTTATTGGCTCAATCAATATGTCTTTCCCAATGCCTCTAGTAATATTACCAAGGAGTGGATCTTCCTGGCAAAAGCATTGGCAAACTGCTCCTGGCTAATTTTAAGTAAGTTCTTGGACAACTTATTAGTTAATTTTAAGTATCCAGATTATGAAAAACCGATGGGTCTTCTTAGAGATTTGGGTAGCAAAAGGCCATGCTATTGGTAGAGATTAGGAAAGTTATATGGATTTTTAAATAGGATATCTTAGATTTCCATTTTGATTAACTGGTATGTTCAAATGGGAGGGATTTGTAGTTATTCACATTGCTTCTATTACGGGTTACATTAGTGTTCCTCTATTTTTGAAAAGGTTGATGAGAAAGGTATTATGAGGCATCCAACAGATTCCATTACATGGAAGGAGTTTGATAAGATGTACCCTGAGTTTGCTGAAAACCCATGAAATATTAGGCTAGGGCTTGTGAAGGACGAGTTTAACCCATTCGGGGAATATGAGCACATCTTATAGTATGTGGCATGTAATGGTGGTTCCATACAATCTACAACTTTGGATGTGTATGAAAGAACAATATTCGATACTGACTTTGCTTATTCCAGGCCCTAAAGCACCAGGCAAGGAACTTGATGTGTATTTGCGTTCGTTAATTGATGAGATAAAGTAGTTGTGGGAACAATGTGTCCAAACTTATGATAAGCTTTCTAATACTATATTTAACATGCGTGCAGCTGTAATATGGACAATCAACGACTTTCCTACTTATGGAAATTTATCTTGTTGGAGTACAAAAGGTTACAAGGCATGTCCTGTATGCCTCAAGGATACAACGTCTACCAAGTATTGAGAAATAAAATTTGTTATACGGGGTATTAACGCTACTTAAAAAAGAATCACCCATAGCGTAAAGATTGTCAAAATTTTGATGGAAGTATTGAGATGAGGGATCCCCCTAGAGAATTCTCTGGTGAAGACATATTGCTTCAGTTTAACCACCTTATGCATCGTAAAGTTAGTAAACACCTTGATAATTTGGACAAAAAGGGAAAGCTGACACCTATGGAGTTAAATTGGACAAATAAGAGCATTTTCTTCGAATTAGAGTATTGGTCCAAGCTGAAAATCAGACATAACTTGAACATAATGCATATTGAGAAGAATATATGTGATAACATTATTGGGATGTTGTTGAACATAGAAGGAAAAACAAAAGACACACCCAATGCACGCTTGGATTTGAAAGACATGAATATAAGAATGAATATGCATTTAGATAAAGATGAAAAATGGAAAGATTAAGAAGTATCTTGCAGAATATACATTAGAACCGGCTGATCGTCGAGTGTTTTGTGATTTTTTGAATTTTGTTAAATTTCCAGATGGGTATGCAACCAATATATCACGAAATGTCAAAGATGGGAAGATCTCGGGTTTGAAGACTCATAATTGTCACGTTCTATTACAACGAATTTTACTTGTTGGAATCCGACCATACCTAAGAAAAGAAGTATGTGCACCACTTGTAGAATTGTCAAGCTTTTTCCAACAAATTTGTGCAAAGATGTTGAATGTTGTAGATCTGGACAGATTAGAGGTTGACATTGTTTTAATTCTTTGCAAGCTTGAGAAAATCTTTATGCCAACGTTCTTTGATGTCATGGTTCATTTGGCTTATCATTTATCACATGAGGCAAAACTTGGGGGACCAATAGGGTATCAATGTGTACCCAATAAAGAGGTAATAATTATTCATCAAGTAGTCATATTTTGTAGTTGATTCGCTTTGACATGTATTTATAAATACTAATATGAAATCATTCATAGGATGTTGAGGAAGTTAAAGGGCTATGTACGCAATAGAGCTCGTCCAGAGGGTTCCATTATTGAGGGATACATTGCTAATGAAGCATTAACTTTTTGTTCAATGTACTTACGTAATGTGGAGACAGTTTTCTCTCGTCCTGGTCGAAACGAATACAAAGCTCTTAGTCTTTTTCTAGAATGCACGACCCTTTAATGGCTATAAAATGCTTTTATTGTCAGATCGAGAAATGGAACCAATTTATTGGTATATCCTGGACAACTGCGACGAAATTGAACCATTTAGAAAGTAAACATATTAGTTCTTTTATTGTGTTATTTATGTCTTGCTAGAATTTTAACGTTGAATGTTTTTCTTTGTTTTGGTTTTGTTTTTGCAATGAGCATCGTCAAATATTAGACAGTGAAAGCCCCTTTAACATAGAACAAAGACTTAGGCAATCGTTTCCCCAATGGTTTAAGAAGCGTGTCAAATCATTGTATACCCAAGAATCAACGTTGGTAAATAAAGAAGTGTTTGCATTATCATATAGGGTTGGTACTTATACTAGATGTGTTGTGAATGAAATTTGGTGGCATGTCCAAGATATAGAAGAAACTCGCACAACTCAAAATTGTGGAATCATGGTGCCAGGAACACATGGTGATTGGGAAAGTAACTTTTATGGTAGATTAGTCAATGTTATTGTTTGGGCCCAAATTCGGCACGCCAAAACCAAAAGCGAAAAGCCCACATCACTTCCAAGGCCGCTTGAGCAAATTCAGTCCACCAGCATGTCCAGTCCATTAAGCAAAACAAACAGGCCAATACCACGTGGCCCAAAGAGCGTTAAGAAATCTGGGCTGCAATGGAACAATTTCAAGCCCAAAGAAAGAATGATTTTTACGGTTGCGATTAAAAACATGCCCACGTGACCCTGACTTAGAAAAGTCAATGAATTCGGCTCGAGATAGAATCTGAACAGGAGCAGGTATAAAAAAGGGAAATTTCTGAATTAGCTTCACTGCCAAAGGATCAAAAACCGCTTAGTTTATCTAAAAACAAACTGATATTTTGGGGAAACACAAAGATAAACAGACTCTGCTAAATAAAGCGGGAAACAGGGAGCTGTTCAAAAGCTGAGAATTAGCTATCTCAAAACGATCAGACTCATGCAGGTGAAATAGAAGAACAAGCATGGCACCCCATCAAAATACAGAAAGCAGTCACCTCAAGAACTGATCGTTGAGTGCTTGTTTACCAGGAAAAGGATAGAACCCCTGTTTTGTTTCAATTAAAAACTAGAAAGATCTTTGATTTCTTGCCGCCCACTCTAAAAAAACATTTCCTATATATACAAGAGAGGGTGAACAGAGCAAAGGACAATCAATCAAACAACCAAAAACTCAGTCAAAAGACAAAAACACTCAAAGGATCACTTGATCATAAAAATCTCAAGCAAGTTACAACAGACTCAGAGTCTGAAGTACTTCAAATGCAAGAGCTTCTCAGACAAGCTTGCAGAATCATCCTATTTTCCCCCAGCAAAGGTAGTTAGACCCCTGCTCCTGAATTGAATCCCAGTTCATAACTCAACAATAACGAGATTTCTCTCGTTACAAATTTGGTCCAGCAAAAGCCAGGTTTAGCAGAGTTCGAGTTCTCTCAAATACGAAAACCTCAACAAATTTATGAAGAGCCCTGACTTAGCCGCACAGGTACTGCAGTACATCCCCCAGCTCGAATCCAGCCACTTCTGCCCCTTTCAGACTGGAGAAGTCCCAGTTCTGTCCATCCAGAAGCCATCAGGGCTTGAAGTAGATTAAAGCTCTGCCAAACTCAAGCTTTGGCATCGATTTGCAGCCGAAGCCTAACAGTGGAAGCTGTCCGGAGTCCAGCCCAGCACCGACGCACCCAATCCAGCCCAGAACAGAGGCAACTAACCAGGCAGAAATGGAAGCACAGCCCTCCTCTCGTCTTCATGTAGTCAGTTTTCCCTTTTTGAGTCTTGTAAAGGGGAGTTCTGCCTAAAATCAGTTCAAACTATTATTAGTTGTTCTGGCCAGAACTGCCGGTTTTTATACTGAGATAAATTATAAAAGTCCTTACCAGTCTAAGGCATAGAAAAGAACTTACTTGGGAGATATTCCTCACCCAAATTCACAATCGTTTGGTCAAAATCAGTAACTTGGGGCGCAAGTTATTTTTACCATAAGTCTGCTAGGGTTGAAAAATTGCTAGCAGTGGCACGCTCAACACATAAAGAAAGTTAATTTACTGACCAAAACATGGTCTTTGAATTAATGGGGAACTTTGCCCTGTCATCTCAGGAAGTAAACCAAAACGGGTGAACAATTTGGCACGCCCGGTGGGACTTCTCAGTATATATTCTGCAGTACGTTGGAAGTGTATGTATATTGGAAGTTCTAGCCAGAATCCACATCACGCGATGGAACGAGACCAAGCAGCTTTTCGAGAAGGACCAGACTCAGAAGAAAGCGATGCTAGGCAGTCAGCCCATGGCAGTACAGGAAGCAGGCGTTCCAGAACTGGTTCCAGGAGGCTGAACCAAATACAGGAGGCTGTGTTCCGACAGGAGGTTACATCGCAAAGGAGTCAGGAATCTTTGAACAATATAACAGCCATGATGCAGTGGCAAGTTAACAGACAGTTCAGGAAAGACCGCGAGGCCGCTATGGCCAGAATTCCAAACCCTGATGCGGTGGTTCAACAGCTGGACCTTCCCTACGGTCCTCCACCAGGATTGGCATGGCCGTATCAAGAGAATCCTCTTATTGCCCAGATAGCTGGAGTACCGGGACCTGAAGAAATCCAAGCTGTACAGAGGGGAGGAGCCCCTCTCGCCCTGGAGCACGAGGCCCCAGCCAGACCAGGAGGTCCTGCACCAGTTCAGAATCCCCAGAACCAGCCAGAACCACCTATAGCACAACCTGTAGCCCCGCAAGATCAACCTCTGCCGCTTCTGCCCGAGGCGCCAGCTGTGCCTCCCTACAGGCCAAGAAGAATGGACCCCAATCCATTTCCTCCACTAGCAAGGGGCAGAAGAGGCAGAGGGGGGATTAACCCTTTTGCCAACAATGACAGAAATAGACCAGGGGCAAACTGGAGAAACCATCTGGAGGTTGAACAAGAGGAAGAACACAGGCAAGAAGTTCTGCCTCGACCATACAGAATAGAGTACAGGATGGATCGTGATCAGCCAGAACAGGGACGAAATCCGCATCCTGTCAATGCTTTGAATGACATGGGGGCATTACAGAGAATGATCAGGGAAATGATGGAACCAGAAGCCAGAAGGGGGGAAAGGCCGACCTACAGAAAGCCGTACCCGGCTTACATAGACCAGATTCCTTTACCAGCAGGTTTCAAAGTACCAAACTTCACCTTATTCAATGGAGAGGATCCTCATGCCTCATCTGTTGAGCACATAGGCAGATTTTCTGTCCAGTGTATAGCTATAGAGAATAATCCTCTGTTAAAGCTGAGACTTTTTGGGAATTCTCTCTCCGGACAAGCTTTCACCTGGTATACTAGTCTGCCAGCCAATTCTGTTCAGACCTGGGAGCAGATGGAAAACGTTTTCCATGACTATTATTTCAGGATCCAGCCAGAAATCACCATTAGTGACCTTGCCGCTCTCAAGCAAAGCGAAGACGAACCCGCCCAGGATTTCATAACCAGGTTCAGGAAACTCAAAATGAAGTGCCGAATCCCTATGGAAGAGAGACACTTCATCCAGATGGCTCAAACCTCCCTTAAGATCTCCTTAAGAAAAAGATTCGATGGAATGCTATTCGGAGATCTGGCAGAACTAGCGGACAAAGCATCCAAATATGAGGAACTGCTGAGGGAGGAACAGCAGAAGAGGAACTCTTCCAAAGGCACATACTACAAGTCCCCTTCTTCCTCAATCCATTTGATCGAAGTGGAGTCAGAAGAAGACACAGAGGGATCGGAAGAAAGAGAGGTTGCAGTGGCAGAAATGGCAAAACTGAAGCATCCTATCAGCTGCAAAGCTCTTACAAAGCCACCAAAGGACCAGAAGCCGCCACCATTTACAGGAGGATTTGTTCCAAACAAACCAGCGCAGAACAAGGTGTACTCTTTCGATCTAACCAAAGTCGATGCTTTGTTTGACGAGATGTTGGCGCAAAAGGCGATAGAGACACCTCATAAACTGCCCAAACCAGAGGAGCTTAAGGGCAGACAGTATTGCAGATGGCACAACTCCTGGAATCATTCCACCAACAGTTGCGTCGTTTTCAGAGACGTCATACAAGAAGGAATAACTGCAGGAAGATTGAAGTTGGCAGAAAAACCTCCCTCAGTTACGACAGATCCATTTCCCCAGGCCCAAGTTAACATGGTCAATCTAAATTGGCCAGAACGAAGGGAAAATGCCAGTTCTAGCAGGAACAGGAGAACTACAAAGGAGGACTTCCAAAGGCCAAAAGCGACCATCTCGGCTGGGGTAGTACTGTGCAGTAAATGCAAGTGTGAAAGCGAGTTAGAAGTGACTCTAGACAGACAGAACCAGCCCACACATAGCGTGTTTGACCGGATTGGAACGTCACACCACCAAGGCCCAGAGCCGATCCCTCCCAGAAGCAGAGTCAGACAAAAGGATTGTCTTAGGCCAGTTCAGCACCACAGAAGAATGCCAGAACAGCCTAAGGAGGAGATACCAATTAGGATGCCAGGGGATGATAAGCCTTTAGCAACAATCATAGATGGAAGATGGTATTCCGTCGGAAAAAGCGGCAGACCAACCATGGAATTAACCAGAACTCAGAAGAGAAGAGTTCAGAGGCAATATTCCACCTTCCTTAGAAACAGGGAAGATGCACAGGTATCGGCAGAGCCAAGTTCTGCCAGAAGAAGAGGAAATCCGGAAGCAATTCCTCAGACAGAAAAGACAGGACATAAATCCCAGAAGCTGACGAAGACAGAATTGCCACGCGGACCCTCCATCTGTTCAATCTCACCCCCAGTCGATCAATCTGAATCTCCACAGGTACAAATTGGAGCCGAGACTGTTCCTGAAGAAGACCAACCAGGCTGGACTGAAGAAAACGAAGAGGAACAGTTGGATTACGAGCCATCTGCAGAGGATGAAACTGGTTTCCTTGAGATCGGAGAACAAGGAGACTGGACAGAAGAGATGGAATACGACGAAGGAATAGATGAGGAAACCGAAGCCTTCGGTGCAGAACTGGAGAACCTGTTACAAGGAGATCTGGGCATTAATATGGTGTTCATCTTATCAGAGAAATTTAGGGCAACAGAAGGACAAGGAAGCACTCTGGAAGGAGACGTGCTCTCGCAAGAAAGCTTTGAATGCAGACTGGCGGAAGTAGAAGAAGCGCCAGAACAGCAAGTATCTGCAATCAGAACAGGTGGAGCTGCCATAAAACCAGTTGCAGAACAGCTTTGTTTCTCCAAACCTACCAGGGAAATGGCTAACCACCTCAGGCCTCTATTCATAACTGCAAACTTTGGAGGTATTCCTATTTCCAAGGTAATGGTAGATGGAGGCGCAGCCATCAATCTTTTACCACACAGACTGCTGAGCAAAATGGGTAGAACAGAGAAAGACTTAATTCCAACACGTCTGACCGTCACCAACTTTGCTGGGGGCATCACTAAGACTCATGGAATTTTGGACGTAGATGTCATTGTCGGAACCAAAAAACTGAAAATTGCATTCTTTGTGGTAGACACTACTTCTACTACCTACAATGCACTGCTCGGAAGAGACTGGATTCACCAAAGCCTCTGTGTTCCTTCCACTTTGCATCAGCAGCTAGCCCTTTGGCATGAAGAAGGTTACATGGAGATAGTAGAGGCCGATCCACGGCCATTTCTGCCTTCTGCCATGTGTTTTGAAGCAAGATACTATCATGACGACCTCGGTCCTTTCACTTTCTTTGGAGTCAACCAGAACGGCCGCCCACATGGTGTCACGGCCCAAAGGCTCATTGAAGACGGTCTGGCCAGTTCTCTAGAAGACTGGAATAGGCCTTTTGTTCTGAACCTCCAGAACTCCGATGTTTAGTCTCAATCAACAAGAAAAGGATCGAGCTGCAACAATCCGATCCATTACAAAAAGATTGTTGATATACTGGAGAGAAAGGAAACTCATTGCGCAGGATCCAGCCGTTAATATGGCAGAATTCACGCATGAGAGCATCGAAGAACAGGAAGAGACTTTACAGGAGGAGATATTGGACTTCGCACCAGCAGCACTAGATGACTCCTTGCCAGAAGTGGAAGATCCATTACAGGAAGTTAATCTAGGGACGGAAGAAGATCCAAGACCTACTTTCATTAGCGCACTACTAGAAGAACCGCTCAGAAGCGAAATCACCGCACTTTTGCATGAGTTCAGGGACTGTTTTGCTTGGCATTATCATGAAATGCCTGGATTGGACAGGAAACTAGTAGAGCACAAGCTGCCTATCAAAGAAGGTTACCTTCCAGTCAAACAGGCCAGAAGAAGAATGTCCATGGAGACAGAACTGAAAGTCAAAGAAGAAATAGAAAGACTGCTCAAGGCAGGGTTCATCAGGCCGGCCATTTACACTGACTGGCTGGCCAATATTGTCCCGGTTCTGAAAAGGAAAACAGGGGCAGTAAGAATCTGTGTGGATTACAGGAATCTCAATGAAGCATCCCCCAAGGATGAATATCCTATGCCAATGGCGGACATGCTAGTAGATGGAGTTGCTCATCACCAAATGTTATCCTTCATGGATGGCAATGCAGGATATAACCAGATTATGGTAGCAGAAGAAGATATTCATAAGACAGCCTTCATGTGTCCAGGGCATCTAGGTTCTTTTGAATACACTGTAATGCCGTTTGGCTTAAGAAACGCAGGAGCCACTTATCAAAGAGCAATGAATTCTGTTTTCCATGATATGATAGGACACTCTTTAGAAGTCTATATAGATGATGTGGTGATCAAATCTCCGGAAGCAGGAAATCATGTATTAAATCTAAGGAAAGCATTTTCAAGGATGAGACAACATCAATTAAAAATGAATCCTAAAAAATGTGTTTTTGGAGTACAAGCAGGGAACTTCTTGGGATTTTTGGTACATCAGAGGGGCATAGAGATTGATAAAAATAAGGCAAAATCCATCATAGAAGCTCAGCCCCCGAGAAACAAGAAAGAGCTGCAAAGTCTTCTAGGGAAAATTAACTTCCTAAGGAGATTCATATCCAATTCCGCAGGAAAAATTCAGCCCTTTTCTTCTTTGTTAAAGCTAAAACAAGAACAGACTTTCAAGTGGGAAGAGCAACACCAGCGAGCTTTTGAAGAAATCAAACATTACCTCTCAAATCCACCAGTTCTGTCCCCACCAAAGAAGGGCAGACCACTTAAGCTCTATGTATCCGCATCAGAAACGTCTGTTGGAAGCCTGTTAGCTCAAGATAACAAGGAAGGAAAGGAACAGGCGGTCTACTATCTGAGCAGAACTCTGACAGAAGTGGAAAGAAATTACTCTGCGATCGAGAGGCTTTGTCTGGCTCTGTACTTCACTGCTATAAAACTCAGACACTACATGCTGCCCTTCACCACTTATATCATTGCCAAGACGGACCTAATCAAATATATGCTAACAAGACCAATGTTGAGAGGCAGAATTGGGAAATGGACTCTGGCTCTAACAGAATTTGCTTTCAGGTATGTCCCTCAGAAAGCTGTCAAGGGACAAGCCGTAGCAGATTTCCTAGCCGATCATCCAGGAGAAGAAATTGAAAATATGGATTCTTTAGACATAGCAAATGCAGATTTACTGACAAGAGTTCATGTTTGCCTTAACAATCCCATCTACTCGATTCATCTCACACCATGGAAGCTGTATTTTGATGGATCAAAAACTGACGCCACTTCCGGAGCAGGAATTGTTCTAGAGGAGCCTTTGGGAGTCAGACATTGTTACTCTTTTCAGCTAGATTTCCAATGCACCAACAACAGAGCCGAATACGAAGCTCTAATCATTGGCCTTGAAATGTTGGTAGAGCTCGGAGTTCAGTCTGTGGAGATTTTGGGGGACTCCATGCTTGTTTTAAAACAGATTGCTGGAGAATACAAATGTTTGAATCCTGATTTAGCTGTCTATTTGGTAGCAGCTAGGAATTTGTTGACAGAATTCAGGGAAGCCACTTGGGAACACATCCCAAGAGAAGAGAACTTTGCAGCCAACGAATTGGCTCAAATAGCCACAGGAATACAAATCCCTGAAGACTGTGTACAGAGGATTATTAAGGTGGGAAAGAAGAGTCTACCATCTGTTCTGACCAGAGGGATGGAAATAGACGTCAATTCTGCCATAATCACCGAAGATGACTGGAGAACGCCCATCATAAGCTATTTGCAATACCCAACCTTGCCTTCCGAAAAGAAAGTCAGAATCATGGCTTTGAACTATCTTATGTGGGATGAAGATTTGGTCCGAAAAAGCAAGGATGAAGTATTGCTGAGGTGCTTAGGAAAGAAAGAATGCATGAAGGTCATGGGAGAAACCCACGAAGGAATATGTGGGGCACATCAAGGTGGAAGAAAAATGTGTTGGCTGATTAGAAGATATGGCTACTTCTGGCCAACCATGATGAAAGATTGCATTGATTATGCTAAGGGATGTGAAGCTTGTCAAAGACATGGACCAATCCAGCAGGTTCCTTCGGTCCCCATGAATCCGGTAGTCAAGCCATGGCCATTCAGAGGATGGGCAATGGATCTCATTGGCAAAATTTACCCAGCCAGCACCCAACATCATTGTTTCATTATTGTAGCCACGGATTATTTTACCAAATGGGTGGAAGCCAAGCCTGTTAAGTCTACCACATCTCAAGAAATCATCACTTTCATAGAAGAACAGATCATACAGAGATTTGGTATTCCAGAATCAATCACTACCGACAGGGGATCTTCGTTCATATCCGGAGATATGTTAGACATGGCAGAAGCATTCAAATTTAAGCTACTCCAATCCACTCCTTACTATGCTCAAGCCAATGGACAGGCAGAATCAAGTAATAAAGTGATAATCAATATTATCAGAAAAATGCTTGAGAAAAATCCAAAACAATGGCATGAGAAGCTGTCAGAAACATTGTGGGCGTACAGAACTTCAAAAAGGGAAGCAACTGGTATGACTCCATATGCTTTGACTTATGGTCACGATGCAATTCTGCCCATGGAAATAGCAGTCCAATCCCTCAGAACTGCCCATCAACACGAGTTGGTTGGAAAAGACTACAACCAAGCCATGTTGCTAGAACTAGAAGGATTGGACGCAAATAGGATTGATACTCTGAACAAACTCTTAGCAGGAAAACAAGCTGTGTCAAGAGCATACAACAAGAGAGTCAAAAACAAGAGTTTTGAAGAAGGAGAGATAGTCTGGAAAGCAGTTCTGCCCCTCGGAACACATGTAGCTGGTTATGGAAAATGGTCACCGACTTGGGAAGGACCTTTCATAATTAATCAAGTCTTAGGATTAGGGGCATACAGGCTACAGGATCGAGATGGAGAAGTCCATGCTGCGCCAATCAATGGCAAATGGTTAAAGAAATTTTATCCAACCATGTGGGATTCACAAGCTGTGCAGACGGATCCTGGAATAGAAAGGCAACAAGCTGGAACTGTTGTTTGATTTTGTTTTAGTTTCAGTTCTGCATTAATGTAATCTTTTGTTTTAATTTACCAAGAGAAATCAAATTTCCAAAAATAAATAAGCTTTTATTTTAAATAGTCACTTCAATGACCAGGTAGTTCACTACAGATCCAAAAATAAAAAATAAAAAAAAAAAAAAAAAAAAACTAAAATCCTAGTTTTTCAAGGGTTTCCTGCAGACTAGTCTTCTTGATGGAGAGCTCCTTCTGAAGCAGCACCCCTTGATGGATTGAAGCCTCGGCAACTTCCAGAGCTGGCCTAGAAGCTGAAACCATGCTTTGCACAAGGAAGGTAGCCTTGGTCTTAGAGCTCAGTCCAGCACCCAGCCTGCGTTGCTCCTCCCTGCGTTCTGCTAGCTGTTTCTGAAGCTCTTCAATCTGTTTCTCCAGCCTGTCTGCAGTGGCCTTGGCCTCTTTGTACCCCGCGACCATCTGATCCAGTTCTGCCTTCTGCCTTGCATAATCAGCCAAATTGGCATCATGAGTCGCCTTGCAGAGTTCAGAGGTCTCGAAGGTAGGTTTGAGATCCTCATAGCGATCATGAAGGTTGAGCACATCTCTGGCCAGATTCAGACCTATCTCGAGAATTGGCTTGGGAGCCATGTTCTGCCTATGCAGCAGGTCCAGATCTCTCATCAGTTGTTCTACAGCCTCCCTGTTTCCCTCCAATTCCAGCTCAGTGGACTGCCAGATCTTCACTCTCTCCATGGCCTCATCCACCGCCTTGAACTTGGCCTTGCTGGGGATAGAACTGAGTTTCTCCAGCTTGTCCAGCTGCGCATCCAGGTCCATAGCCTCGAATTCAGCCAATTCTGGGTCAGCAAGGGAAGCCGTGAGGGATGAAACAGCGCGGGATTGGATAGGCATCTGCAGAATCAAAAATTGTGAATTAACAAAAGGGGCAGAAATGAAAAGGAAGTCCATAATGAGGTGGATACTTACAGCCGCAAGGACAGGCTTCAGAGGGCTAATCACCACCGCTACGGTTCCGGTAGTTCCGGCTACTTCCACCTGAATGAAACACGAGTTAAAAGGAAGCAAGGACAGGGCAAAGCGTGAGGAATGGACAGAAGGAAAGCATTACAAGAGGTTACCAAGGGTTCGGATACAGTGGCAGTTAATTCTGCCTCTGACTCTGGAATTGCGGCAGGAAACTCCACCTGCTCAACTGGCCCCAAGGCAGAGTGCTCTGTCAGGCCCCCAACCGGAAATTCTACCTGCCCCACAGGTCCAGATTCTGCCAAAACCTCTATCTGCTCCCCAGACCCTAGTATCACCTGTTCTGACTGAGCTATAGCAGAGAGGGCTGCCTGTTCTAAAGGCCCGAATGTAGTTGGACTGCTTGGAGCCACCACAGGGACTTCTGCCTGTTCCACTGGCTCTGAAACACAATGCTCTGGCTGCTCCTCGAATGCTGGAGCTGCAGTAGAATGTTCAGCCTCCGTGTCTTCAAAGGCAGCCATTTCTGAGCTAGTCAGTTCTACCCTAGGAATGGCACGCTGTTGCTGAGCCAGGGCAATGCTCTCTGCGATCACTTCTGGTGGAATCTCCTCCTAAACAGACAAACAGACAGAAGTCAGAAGCCAAGAAAGAAAAGAGAAGAACATGTTCGAAGAACCAGAATCCAGTCTCACCTCTTCTTCGAAATCTTTTCCTTTCTTCTCTGAAGGATGTTCTGTTGCTGCTCCTTGCTGCCTCTCTTGCTCAACAGCCTCAAAAGCCTCTCGCAGCTCATCATCAGTTCCCGAGGTTCCAGTTGGATCTGCAGCGAGCTCCTCCGTCTCATCAGATTCAATTTCACTCCTCTTCCTAAGCCTTTTAGACCTAGTAAGAGGAGGAGGAGGACTTTCAGCTGCACACAACGAATGAAAATCAAAAGAGAGAACAGAACAGAAATAGGTCAGGAAAAGGAAGATCTAACTACCAGAACCCTACCAGAGGTTTCAGGCTGGACAGTGCTGCTCTGAGCAGGGACACTTTCCTTTCTTTTCTTCCCAGCGGAGGGGGTAGCAACGGCAGCAGTTTGTTCTGCCACATCCTCATCCTCCTCACCGGAAGGAGGCTCCAAATCCCCAGCAGCAATGATGGAAGAAACTAAAGACAGGCAGAATCAGAAAAGTACCAATAAGAAAAAAGAAAAAGAAAAAAAATTGAAGAGACTTACCAAGTATCTCTCCAGCTTGCCTGGTCCCTCCGCCTATTTTCTTCACCAGGGAAGGACCTGGTACAGACAGAACAGGATTTTAGTCTGAATTCACAAGACAAAGAAAGCAGGAAATAGACAGAATCTCAAAAATACCTTCTATCACTTGAGCATTAACATCTTTTATGGTCCGCACCACGAACTTCTTAGCCTCTGCTTCTGCATAAACGGTCCCAGGGGCCCAGCCTTCAAAAAGAACTGGAAAAGCGTCATACGAGGCAGGAAGAACGTGGCATCTAGCTTTCCACCAGTCGTCAAAGTCGGCAGAACTGCAGGTGTTCAGCCTCCAGGAAGGAAAGAGGGCGTCTGAAGTATTGTTGATCTTATTCACTGCACACCTAGCAGCTTTGTGAACTTCCAAATCATCTAAATCCCTCCAGGAAGTCCCCCGATTGCAGCTTTTGTAGAATTTGAACGGAACAACCTGAGGGCAACCAAGCTGTCTTGCACAGAAATTGGGATGGTAGACTTCTGCCCCCAGATGATAGTTTGGAGGCTTCCCTCCTCCATGGGAAAGGTCCCTCGCCAGGGCAATACTTAGGAATTTCTTCCTAAAGTCTATTCTGTCCACCTCTTCTTCCGGTTCCTTTTCAAAAAGTCGATGTCCAGGCTGGAACCAGGGATATGTCCTCTTGATCACCAACTGCCACTGAGCTTCAGACCTCTTGGTACAATGTCTGAACCACATCAGGTACTCCTCAATGGAACGCTTGGGCACTTCTGCTGAGATCAAAGGAAGGGCCAGAACTTGGTCTTCAGGCAGAACTATGTCCGGAAAACGAAGTTCTAGGAAATAAACCTGCAGCCAGATCTGGATCATCCAGAACGAGCCAGGAGCAGCTAGATTCAAAGGATTCTCCAGGGTGGCTGTATGTAAATTCTTGAATAGATGGGCCAGAACTGAAGGTCCAAGCCCAACGTCAGTATGATTGTGAAGGGCTTCCGCCAAGTGCCTGTACTCGAGCAGAATTGCAGAGGAACGATTGGGGAACACGAATCTATTAAGCCAATACAGGAGGAACAACATGTGCTGTTGATCCTTGTCCTTCTCCGTGCTAAACTTTCTCAGATAATTGGAGAAAGAACCATTCTGATTGATGACAGCTGGAGAAATGGTAAAAGGCTTGGCCAGCTTCTCTTGATTCTTCCTCCGATGGTAATCACCAACGGCATCTACAGGTCTTCCATGAGGTCTGAACCCAAAAATTTGAGCCATGTCCAGCAAGGTTGGCGCCATTGGACCCACGCGAAAATCAAAAGTGTTGCTGGCAGAATTCCAGAAGCATAGAGCAGCAGCGAGCAGATTCTCATCCCGGGTGATGGACTGTTTCGACAACAGAATTGCATCATAGATCCCTGCTCTCTTCCAAAAAGCTCCATGCCTAGGAAGAAGCTTGTCAACCCAATCCGCCCATTTCACGGAGCTATTCCTCACTTCACTAGACGGAAATGAGCGACTCAGATTCTTACTAACCCAGGAATAGGAAGAAAGAGCAGAATTGTTTTCAAAACAGATAGGAGCTACTGCATCCCTTTTCATCAGCTCCTCCACCTCAGTTGGAACAGAACCGAACCAGCGAGGCCCCAGGATTAGAGTATCCTCAAAGAGATGGAGAACATTCTCGTCCAGTTTCTTGCCAATCAAGTGGTGAGTCCTGCTTCGAACCTCCATGGCGTGTGCATCAATTCCAGACCCAGTGACATAATCTGGAGGAACTGAAGAGGAGGTGCTCTGAGCACGAGTTCTGGGAGAAGACATTTTTTCCAGAGGAAAAGCAAAGGAAGAAATGAAGAATATTCGAAAGAAAGAAAAGAAAGGATTCTGACGGAAATCGAGTTTTGAGAAAATTAGGATTCAAAGTAAACAGGAACGAAACTCTGAAAAAACTAGGTTTTGAGATGAACAGGAACTGGAGGTTTCAAAATTCTTTTAAAGCACTCGAAATCGTGGGAAAAGGGAAGACAAGACGCCATCTGAGAGCTGATAATGACCAGCTAGTAACTAGCTAGTAACTGACCAATTTCCCACGAAGTCTAATTCGTGGTAGGCGGACGTGGCAGACAGGGGTGTTTTATTTTCGGCGCGCACAAATTAAATAGCCGAAAAGAAACATTAAGTTTGGAAACCGTCGTTTTTAACGGTTCAAACTTAATGGGGGCATTGTTTGGGCCCAAATTCGGCACGCCAAAACCAAAAGCGAAAAGCCCACATCACTTCCAAGGCCGCTTGAGCAAATTCAGTCCACCAGCATGTCCAGTCCATTAAGCAAAACAAACAGGCCAATACCACGTGGCCCAAAGAGCGTTAAGAAATCTGGGCTGCAATGGAACAATTTCAAGCCCAAAGAAAGAATGATTTTTACGGTTGCGATTAAAAACATGCCCACGTGACCCTGACTTAGAAAAGTCAATGAATTCGGCTCGAGATAGAATCTGAACAGGAGCAGGTATAAAAAAGGGAAATTTCTGAATTAGCTTCACTGCCAAAGGATCAAAAACCGCTTAGTTTATCTAAAAACAAACTGATATTTTGGGGAAACACAAAGATAAACAGACTCTGCTAAATAAAGCGGGAAACAGGGAGCTGTTCAAAAGCTGAGAATTAGCTATCTCAAAACGATCAGACTCATGCAGGTGAAATAGAAGAACAAGCATGGCACCCCATCAAAATACAGAAAGCAGTCACCTCAAGAACTGATCGTTGAGTGCTTGTTTACCAGGAAAAGGATAGAACCCCTGTTTTGTTTCAATTAAAAACTAGAAAGATCTTTGATTTCTTGCCGCCCACTCTAAAAAAACATTTCCTATATATACAAGAGAGGGTGAACAGAGCAAAGGACAATCAATCAAACAACCAAAAACTCAGTCAAAAGACAAAAACACTCAAAGGATCACTTGATCATAAAAATCTCAAGCAAGTTACAACAGACTCAGAGTCTGAAGTACTTCAAATGCAAGAGCTTCTCAGACAAGCTTGCAGAATCATCCTATTTTCCCCCAGCAAAGGTAGTTAGACCCCTGCTCCTGAATTGAATCCCAGTTCATAACTCAACAATAACGAGATTTCTCTCGTTACAAATTTGGTCCAGCAAAAGCCAGGTTTAGCAGAGTTCGAGTTCTCTCAAATACGAAAACCTCAACAAATTTATGAAGAGCCCTGACTTAGCCGCACAGGTACTGCAGTACATCCCCCAGCTCGAATCCAGCCACTTCTGCCCCTTTCAGACTGGAGAAGTCCCAGTTCTGTCCATCCAGAAGCCATCAGGGCTTGAAGTAGATTAAAGCTCTGCCAAACTCAAGCTTTGGCATCGATTTGCAGCCGAAGCCTAACAGTGGAAGCTGTCCGGAGTCCAGCCCAGCACCGACGCACCCAATCCAGCCCAGAACAGAGGCAACTAACCAGGCAGAAATGGAAGCACAGCCCTCCTCTCGTCTTCATGTAGTCAGTTTTCCCTTTTTGAGTCTTGTAAAGGGGAGTTCTGCCTAAAATCAGTTCAAACTATTATTAGTTGTTCTGGCCAGAACTGCCGGTTTTTATACTGAGATAAATTATAAAAGTCCTTACCAGTCTAAGGCATAGAAAAGAACTTACTTGGGAGATATTCCTCACCCAAATTCACAATCGTTTGGTCAAAATCAGTAACTTGGGGCGCAAGTTATTTTTACCATAAGTCTGCTAGGGTTGAAAAATTGCTAGCAGTGGCACGCTCAACACATAAAGAAAGTTAATTTACTGACCAAAACATGGTCTTTGAATTAATGGGGAACTTTGCCCTGTCATCTCAGGAAGTAAACCAAAACGGGTGAACAGTTATTCAAATAGGATTCACATATGGATATCATGTTGTCCTTTTCAAGTGTGAATGGTTCAATATAAGTACATAAGTGAAGAGAAAGAAAAGGATTGTTAGGCTTGTTCATGATTATCATCTCACATCTATAAACTCAACGAGTTTATGGTACAAAGGAGATCCTTATGTGCTAGCAGAACAAGCACAACAAATCTTTTACCTTGACGACCCTTACTTGGGTCAAGGTTGGAAGGTGATTCAGAAGATTCCACATACACATGTGTGGGATGTTCCTGAGAATGAGGTGGCACACGGGATCTGCACCATTGGTCTGGATCGACCAAGACCAATGAAAGATAGTCATCGCAACCCATCGACGAACATGCTCTCAATCTGGTTATGATCTAACTTAAAACCAACTAGATCCAACTAAAATGAAGCCTGGACATCAACCCATGAATGGGTCTAGAGATTGTAAGATCCCACATCGACCAACGAAGAGGGGGTTGATGTGCCTTATATGTACATGCCCGCATCCATCTAGCACGAGGCCTTTTGGGAGCTCACTGGCTTCGGAGTCATGGGAACTCCGAAGTTAAGCGAGTTGGGGGCTAGAGCGATCCCAGGATGGGTGACCCACTGGGAAGTTGCTCGTGAGCTCCCAAAAACAAAACCGTGAAGGCAGAGAGGAGGGCCCAAAGCGGACAATATCGTGCTACGGCAGAGCCGGTCCCGAGATGTGACAATCTAGACACTTGCTCGGGATCAAAGTTGATGCCAACCAATTAATTACGAGCACAATGACAAGCCTTGCTCGAAGCCATCACACATCATATGAGTGGTATAAGCTTTCATTGCACCTTCACGGTTTGCAATACCAAATGTATGTGCGACAAAAATATTTCACTCCTCTAGGCCATGTGCATTCACATTGAAATATTACACAACTATTGCACCTTCTGATCTCTATAGGAGAGAACGATGTCCCCATTAATGTTGTATTGACACTTGTCCCTTAACATTACTTTTTCAAATTTGGTACTCACCATGATTGAGGCCACATAGGGTCTTTGTTACACACCACACATGTGTCAGTAGACCTCTAAGTCTTTCTTTTGTGCAAGTGATTGGTTTGCTTGCCAAATCTTTGGAGTCGTTTAGTCTTAGTTGGTAGCTGACCAGAGACTGTCATCAATAGTGATGATGATATTTCTACGTAATTCTTTATAAATCCTAATAATTATAGTGATAATAATGCCATTATGTATCTTGTTTTCCATCTTATTCACATCCATCCTGTTTTTGTTACAATAGTAATATTTTAAGAAACTTTATCATAATTTGATTAGGTTTTCAAGTCAAAATGACAAGACCCGACTCAAATTCCACTTTGGAATCCGAGCTGAACCATGTGCGTGTCCGACACCTGGCGAGTGCCGAGCACAAATGACCAAATTGCCCTTCTAATTAAAATCCAAACTTATTTCAAGGGACAAGTCTCCCCTGCAAATAGCTCATTTCCCAAAGTTTTCACCTATACAACAAGCAATCTAAATATCCCCAATCGTTCAGTATACACAAAAACAAAACTCATGCAATCAAACATGTCCCAAACCAAAGTCCAACGTTACTGATATGATAACATTCATGACATCAGGCCTCATTAAATCAATTTAGTTTGTTCTAACCACTGAACTGATCCCAAATTTTAAAACAACATAAGTAAGATAACGGATTTCAAATAATTCAATTGAACAGCTTTTCCATCACTAAATCTCGCGGCTGCACCTAGTAACACTAGGTTGCTTACGTACCCTTAACAAGAGGTCAAGCCAAGCGTAGTTCTTTCAATGTAATTGCAAAACCATTTCTCACAAGCTCTGACGTACATTCTTTTCAACTTTTCCAATCCTCAGAACAGTTGATACTCAGAATACATGTAGGCCATTCCTTGAATATCCTCTAGTTCATAATTCAATTTATATATAATTTATATGTTATTGGCTTAAATCATATATATTGTAATAATAAAAAGATAAAGATAAAAAGTAAAATAAAACAAAATAAAAGTAAAAATAAATTAAATTAAAACCAACCAGCTCCGAAGACACTTGTATCCTTGCATCGAAACTCGCGTAAGGCTCATATATAAATATATGTATATATATATATATATATATATATATATATATATATCAACAACTTAATGTGAAACAAATTTGTCGATTAAGAAAATAATGGTAATTGTATAAAATCCTCAATTTTAGTTTAAAAGCATCTCAAAACTGAAATTCTCTCCACCTAGGCGTACCCCCATTCCTAATCCGTTAATTCCATTATTACCGTCAATTCCGATATTTTTCCATCAATTCCAAATATCATGTCAATTCCATCCTCGCAGGCCTCGGAAAACACAGAGTTAACCGAGCCACATTCCTCGCAAGCCTCGGAGACACTAAGTCAACCTGAGCCGCAATCCTTGCACCACACGGTTCAGGTGTCCCTAAAACTCGTGGGGCATTACCAGAAATAACCAAATTATTTCAAGGCAACTAGGGGGTACTCCTGTGGATCTGAAACTTATTACAAACTTTCCCTTTATTCCACAAATCCATTTTCCAACCTTTAATCCACTTTCCAATAAATTGGTTCTCAACTACACTTAAATATACATACCATATTCTGATAAAACCAAGGTTCATGATTCATAATTTTCAGTTACTTAGTATATGTATCAAACATAAATATGCACATAAATATTTATTTAGTTTATTAATCACATCGAACTCCGATTAACAAACCATTCCGATTCTATAATAATAATCTCAATCGCAAATAAATAGCTAGATAAATAAATAAGCAATTAATTAATTAATTAATTAATCACTACACCTAGGGATTCCATCCATTCCCATAATGTAGAATCTCCAATTATCGAGAATTACATCTTAGAATAACATCAAATACCATAATACATTGTCAAATAATAAATAATAAAAATATGCAAAATTTAGCCATCTATTCATAACTTTCAATACACATTCCGTAAACATAAATCCATAATATGATCCGAATAACTCAATTTTCGGTCAGGACCCGTTTACATGGTCACACTAACATTTCTCGATGGATAAAAATACCTCAGAAAACTCACGGTCAGCCTAGGGCTCAAACTGCCTAAACTTGGTCATCCGAGCCCACGGGGCCCAAGACATCCAATCACAAATACGGGAGTTTCTATAGGTTCAACACGCCCTTCTAAACCTACCCTGCAAGTTTGGTCTTAATCGAACAGTCGGATTGATCACAATCACACGATCGGATGGTTACGGTTTATTTAACCCTAGGGTTCGCAATTTCGGAGCATCTGGAACTGGCATTGGAACACAATGCCCCTTTGCTACAGTACCCACGCACTGCGCGCTGTCCAAAGCGATATTGATCACCGGAAAATTTCAAAATCATGGGCCACCCTCCCGGCTATAGGTCCTACTCGACGGGTAGAGCATTTTATTTAACTACGAGGAGGTCCAATTTGGACAGCAACCGGCCGGAATTTCACTTTGAAATCCAGCCAAAACCTAGGTTCAAAATCGAATTCCAAAACGCCACAATTGTTCAAATCCTACACAACAGGCAGCTAGGGCGTGGAAGAAGAGGAAGAAACCTCACATAGTCCAGCAGAATTGGGAGGCGATTGCGGCGGCACGACAGCGGGAATAAACCGGTTCGAACCAGTCGAAACCGCCGGCGAAAATCGAGCTCTCCGGTCGGGAAAAGCGGTGGTTCGTGATCGCGGCGTCGAGCTGGTTCTAGCGGGACCGGTGCTAGCCTTTGCCGTGGCCGGGGTTGAGAGATTCGAAGAGAAAGGGTGACGGCGTCGGGGGGAGAGAGAGAGAGAGAGAGAGAGAGAGAGAGAGAGAGATAGAGAGAAGAACGCGCGAGAGGAGAGAGAGAGGGAATTCTGATTTTCTAAAACCAAGTTCAAGTTATTTACGGTTATGCCACTGAAACATTTTTTATCGTAACTTCTTCGTTACAACTCCGATTCGAGCCCACTACGTGTCTACGGACTCGTCTTGACGTACTCTACGCAACGGTACAATTGGAATTTCCAAATTCCTTCCTGAACTTAAAATGACCTTTTGCCCCTTTTAATATTAAATAATAATTTATTATTATTATTATATTTTAAAAATATAATTACATCCACTAAAATATAATTAGATAGACTAATTTAATATACAATAAATGTTATACATTAAAAACACATTAAAAATTACACTGCTAACAAAAATAATGAAATAAACAAAGGTATCTAGTAAATAATATGTAACTACAAGAAATCTGCATTACTCTTCAACCTACTCTTCGGGATGATCCAATGAGATGAAATCTTCAATGCTTTAGTCATCCCAGGCTCACTAATACCCATCTCAATGCTTTCCTTTCAACTGCTTGTACAAGAATAATTAAAATGAAACATGAACTAGGCTTTAACAAATGTCATGCCAATATCTCAAACTCCATTATCTATATTTCTTACATTATTGTCCGCTTTGGGCCCCCCTCTCTGCCCTCACGGTTTTGTTTCTAGGAACTCACGAGCAACTTCCCAGTGGGTCACCAATCATGGGATTGCTCTAGCCCAAACTCGCTTAACTTCGGAGTTCCCATGACTCTGAAGCCAATGAGCTCCCAAAAGGGCTCGTGCTAGATGGAGGTGAGCATGTACATATAAGGCACATCACCTCTTTTTCGTTGGTCGATGTGGGATATTACAATCCACCCCTCTTAGGGGCCCGACGTCCTCGTCGGCACACTTACACCACACGACAGAGTGGCTCTGATACCAAATTGTCATATCCCGGATCGGCTCCGCCGTAACACGATATTATCCGCATCGGGCCCCCCTCTCTGCCCTCACGGTTTTGTTTTTGGAAACTCACTAGCAACTTCCCAGTAGGTCACCCATCTTAGGATTGTTCTAGCCCAAACTCGCTTAACTTCGGAGTTCCCATGACTTCGTAGCCAGTGAGCTCCCAAAAGGCTTTGTGTTAGATGGAGGTGGGCATGTACATATAAGGCACATCACCTCTTCTTCGTTGGTCAATGTGAGATGTTACACAAAAAGTATCAATTCACATCCAATAGTTGAGTTGCTATAAATTTTCTCCTTAATAAGTTGATTAATACTTTGGTTTCAAAATCATCTAGTGACTCATAAAGTTGCAAAGGGTTTATCAAAAATCACAAATGCGTGTTTAGTACACATTAGGTTTCTATGGTTTGTTGGGGTTAATATTTTATATATATAAGGAGAGCTTAAGTTAGAATCCTCAAATAGGCTTATTTGAAGGGCACCCTTATAGGGCTTACTCCGCATTGTATTTCACTAATCCAAAACGTCTATTTCGTAGATATTCATTCAAAGATAATCTCTACAAAAAAATCACTTGAATCCGATGTCATTTGAATACTCAATTAAATTATTGAAATTTTAGTACTTTCTTGAAGCAGTTTGTTCATTGATTTTGTAAGACACAATTAGATGTTGAAATGGTTTCCGATTTGTCTAATTTTTTGCAAGGATGATCAATGAATGTAGACTTAAAAAGTAGATGGTTTGGATCGTTAAACTTTTTTTTTTATAGTGGGCCCTAACGAGTGTCCCTCAAATTTATTTGAGGGATCCCTCAATGTAGTGGGCTCTATATATATAAATATTGAAATGGTCAACTTCATTACAAGTATAATAACTTTCTTTTTTATTTTCATAAAATGAACACAACAGCTGACTATAAACTCAACGAACATTAAGTTGAGTTTATAAGAAACCATGAGCGCGTGTTGTGTACATTAGCTACCTTGATTAACTCTAGGAATAGTTTTGTCTCGGATCAGGGGCGTTTCTAGCCTATGGCAAGCTGGGCTCTTGCCCGGCCCAAATTTTTGTTAAAAAATTCTTACCTACACTACATATGTCCCCCACTTAAATTAAGCATATACAAACTTGTACAAACTTTTTTTCTTTCTTTTCCTTCCCTCTTCTCTCCCCTCTCTCTCTCTTTCTTTTTTCCGTTCTTTTCCTTTTCTCTTCTCTCCCTCTCTTTTTTTTCTTTCTTTTTCTTCTCTCATCTCTCCTCTCTTTTTTTTTCTTTTTTCTTTTTTTTTTGGTTCTTTTCCTTCTATCTTCTCTCCTCTCCTCTCTCTCTTTCTTTTTTCTTCCTTTTCCTTCTCTCTTTTTGTTAAAAAAATATTACCTACACTACTTACGATTTTTTTTTTTGGGTCTCACACAAACCCCAAGCCCGCTTATAATTTTTTTTGTCTCACACAAAGACAGCTGTTTCAGAAATTTCATAAATTAGTTTTTGTATTTGTAGATATAGATGCATTTGAGGGTAAGGCTCATTACGTCCCCCTCACTATGTGTATCTTTTTATGCTTATTAATGAAATTCACTCCTTTCGTCGAGTTTAGTATATAAGTTTTGCCTAGTCAGCTTTCGAATCCTAAAACCGCCACTATCTCGAATCCTAAAACTGCTACTATTAATGCATCATACTCATACATAATGTATTTTCATTCATGCATGCATCATGTACTCTCGTTATTGAATGCATCTAGTAGATAGTCCTATATATATTTGTGTGTGTGTTTGTAGCCTTGAGAGGCACACTAAGATTAACACATTTTGAATATCAAATTCCAAAGAGTTTTGATATCTATTTTTATTTTTTAATTCCTCCTTGAGTTTCAAGGTCCTTCTAGATAGGATTTCTCTACAACCCTTAGTTTCCTAAGGAGTTTATCTATTTAAGTGCTTCCGCTACATTATCTTTCACTAGAATCGGACCGGTTAAATAGTATTGATTTTGATTTTGGTTTGAGGTAAGAACCGGACTGTGACCAACCCTAATCGAAGGATAGCTCCTTGGCTAAGTGGGCAAAACAATCAAAATCTTATCTTAACCTTAAATCCTAGCACTCATAACATAATATGCTAACAAGTAAATTAGTAAATATTTTTCTTTTCTAAAAAAGAGAAAAATTTGAATTGAATTAGAAATTTTGTAAGCCAAGGGTAAGCAAGTGATACACAATTGTAATTTGCATAAGCAAGCATAACATAACATTGGCGTTCCAGTTAGCTGGCGGCAACATTAACCCCTCCACGAGCTCTTCATTGCCCAACAGACTCACACTCCTTCCTTCTCTCCAAATCTGTGGGACTCAATTGGTTCCCAAAAACGAACGAAGCCATAACCGTATGCACCAATCACAAACACACATCAAAACGCATCGCTCTCCCCAATCAAACCCCAACATTTGCAATTCCAGAGGTCCCAGCCTAGAATCTCTCTCTTTCTCTCTCACTCGTTCCCTCTCACTCTCTCTGTTCGTTACTTGGGTACGTTTCTGTTTCAGAACCATTGCTCACTTGCTTTTCGATGTGTGATTCTGGTTCAGTTGTCACTGTGATCCGTATAAGTGGATGACTTTTGTAACCAGATCTGCTTAATTGGGCTCATTTTGTTGGTGGGTTTTTGGGATCTGATTGTGGGTTAGATCCTGCTTTGAATTTGATCATTTTTTTTTGTTTGTGGTTGATCTGGAATGCTAGTAGGTCTGTCTGTCATTGATTAACAATTTCTTTTTCTGTATTGATCTTTGTGAAAAAATAAATTGCTCCTTTGAAATGGCCAGCTGGGTTTTGGTAGTTCCATAATTCAGTGAATTGTAGGTCAAAACTGTTTAGACTCTCTCTCTCTCTCTCTCTCTCTCTCTCTCTCTCTCTCACTAGCAGTTTGCACAAACTGAGA